>CAJPEX010002506.1:0-38742 GCA_905338405.1 Notodromas monacha
AAATGACTGCATTCTGACGTTATAAACGACATGTCAACTCAGTGACTTTTTTTGACGTGATGAACTGTGCTGCACTCGGTTTTCCTGGGTACCATCTTGTTGTTTTTCTGGCCATCGTGTTATTAGGAACCATTGATCTTTTTCTTCTAATTGTATTTGTACAAATGCTTTTTTGACATTTTTGCTATACCGAAGGATTGTGCAAATCGTAGTCGAATGATGATATCAATGAGATCGGGTAGTATTTTAGGTCCTATTTCTAACAAATCGTTGCATGATGCTTTTCCCTTGTCTGCTGCATTTCCAGCTATTACAACTCGTAATGGTGTAGATGCACTTGATGGGCGTTCTACTCCATGATGAGGTAGGTAACTCGGTGTATGGTTCATTTCGTTCTTCTAATTCTTCTAACGTGACTGGTGTTATAACTTTGCTATCTATCCAGTCTTGAAAGAACTTTTTATATTCCTCTGCTAATTTTCCTCCTTTTTCTAGTAGTTTTATTACTGATTTGATTCGTATTTCCCCTATGCGTAAATTAGGACTCCAGATGTCTTTATAGTGCCGTTTTTTAAGTAATGGTGCTGTTATGCGTCCATTATTGAGTGCTATTTTTGACATATATTCTTCTAATTGTTGTTTTTCATCAGGAGTTTGTTTGTCATTATCAATAAAGTGTACTTTTTCCCATTCTAAATATTCAAGTATTTTTGAATTTAATAATTCGTCATTTATTGTTTCTGTTGCTGTACAGAGGTATGTAGTGAATGTATTAACAGTTGCATGGGCTGGTTCTATGGATACATTGTGTGGTGTTCCGCATGGCATTATTCCAAGATTGGTGTTGAGCAGTTGGAACGTACTGTCTTGATATAGGATATTGTTTTGTATATTATGTACTGGAATTAGTTCTTTGCCCCCCAGAATTATGTCAAATTCCACAAAAGTTGCTGTTAAGATTCGAGGGTCAGCCATTTTGCCGTTGAAATTCGTAAAGTTCTGTAATGAAGTAGGATTTTGACCATTCCAACTTGTGTATAGAGGGACAACAATTGCCTCTGCTTGTATTTTAAAGTTGCTATTTTTTCTTGATCTGAGAGTAAGGGATACTATTGTTGTTGATCGCATTATGCCTTCATTTACGTTAATGCCTACAATATCATAATTTTTGTATATGCTGGTGTTTCTTTGAGTTGCAGGCGATTTACAAGTTTTTTGGTTATCAGGTTTATCTGTGCACCAGAGTCAAGTAGTATGTATACAGGCTCGTTTGATGGTTTGTGAATTACTTGTGCTGATTCAAGAAACGTAGATGACATGTTACATTTTGTAGTACATGCATTTATTCGTACCACTTCAGGTTGACTGTTGTCTAGTCATGTGGTTGTAGCTGCATTAGCTAGTTCTTGTTGATTTTCTTCTTTTGGGGCTGCTTGTTGAGTAGATAAATTTGATTGTTGCATAGCCATATTACAAAATCTTTGAAAAGGGTTTTCTTGTGTTTGCAATACTGTTAGTGTAAGTGTATGTAGTTCGCTTAATGACTTTTCTATGTTATTTTGACTTTGTTCAATTTGGTTTTTGGTTGTTTCGGATTCCTGACTGTTTTTATTGTATGGGTTAAATCTATCATTTCCTCTGTTTGATGTTCTATTGGGTTGTTGAGTGTTAGAATTCGAATTATTGTTTGTATTTTCTCTTCTACATAAAGAAGTATGATGTCTTCCATTACATTTTTTACATCTTGAGTTATTTTTGCATTCAATTACTTTATGTCCTTTTCTTAGACAGTTTAAGCACAATTCTTCTCTGTTGAGTATGGTTTGTTTTTCATTGTAGGATTTAGGGCAGTTGAATATGGAATGCTGTTCTTTACAATATAAGCATGGTCGCGGTGTATTTTGTGGAAATCTTTGATAATTTCAATTATTTTGTGTATTTTGTTGCATATTCGATTTGTTTGATGTTGTGTTTGTATTCTTTGTTACTGGTTCAGTGCTTTGTATTTTTTCATTTGCCTTGTTATTTTCATTTGTAGGTTTACTTATATTTTGAAGGTTCATTGGCATTCTTTCCCCGATTCTGAATGTTAGTGTCTTTTCATTATTTGTATTTGTTTTTGCGTTATCCGCAAAATAACTTGCTAGCCATCTGTATTTGGTTTCTGGATCCTCTTCCCATTGATCTAACACTTCATCTGTCACATCTGATGATTGGGCTATGGAGTGTTTCAGTGTTTCTAAAAATGTTTCATGTCTTAGATGATCAACAATTGATGGCCATATTTCTTTATGATTTCATTTTCTATCAGAACTGACGTTGTTTAGGTTGACGATTATTCTTATTAAATCTCTCATGTACTCTGCGGCTTGTTCAAATGTCCCGTTTGGATATGGTAAATTTTCAATATCTTGTATAAGTTGTTTCCTTACTTTTAAGACGTTCCCATATTCATCAAATGTGGTTTGTAACATGCCTAAGTAATCGTTTTCTGTTGTTCTGCCTTGGTATTGTATATAATTCTTTTTTGCTTGACCGTCAAGGTGCATCAGAAATAATGTTATTCTTTCCCTTGGTTTTAGTTGATTTCGTGGTGCTTCATGTATAAAGCAAAATTGAGTCCATACTCTTTCAAAGGACTGTTCATCATCTGGATTTCCATTGAATTTTTCAAATTCAAATTGTATTGTTTTTCCGTAGTTTGTAATGAATGTAGATGCAGTTTGACCATCAAAGTCTATGAAATTACCTGTTCCGTATCTTTTCAATTCCTCTTTTAGTGGATTTTTCATTTCTTCCACTTCCAATCCTAATGCTTTTAATTTGTCCGCTTTGTTCAAAATGGTTGATTCTTTGTTTGACGTTGTTAGCTGTGTTACATTGTGTGCAAATGAATGTCTTATATATGCACCGGAAGTCGATGGTTGTGTTGCTACTCCGCTCATAGATGGTAACTGTGTTTGTGTGTTTGGCGGCATATTTCTTAAGCTTGGTAGCTTAATTCCTATTATTGTGCTCGGTGTCAGTCTGAATTTGTTCCAATTTTCTATAATTTCTTCTATAGGCTGTATAGCTATGTTGGTTAATTCATCTTGTAAGTTTTCGATTTTGTGTTGTGTCTCAATGTCGAGTTCATCTTTTTCTGCGGATGCTAATAGTGTAAGCAATTCTGACAGCTTAGTTTGTATATTTTTGAACTCATTTCGTCTATGTTCTTCGTTTTGTATTGTTGTATGTTTGTCTCCCATTTTTATCAGTTGTGCTATTTTAATAAGTATTGTGATTATGATTTGCTTAATTGGTTTCAGCATTGTGTTTGTTGGTTTGTTTTTTTCTTGTATGTTAGCATTAGTTGTTGCTTCGTTTAGTACTTGAACGTTGACTTCTATGGGTTCGTTATGTTCATTGGTATCAACTTCCATTTCCATTTGATGGGTTTGTATTTTGTTTTCATTTTCTTGTATTTGATTCTCTTCTATATTTAAGTCTGCATTTTGTTTGTTTTCTATTTCTTCGACATAGATATTTGAATTGTTTGGACTCACCCCTTGCGGGTTTTTGTTGGTCGCAGTGCTTGCGCGTGCGGATGCCGCTCTTGTTGTAGGTCGTCCAATTCCCCTGATTGAGGGTCTTCCAGCCCCCCTGCTTGAGGGTCTTCCTCTTTTTGGGGGTGCCATACTCCCTTTTTTTTTCCTTTTAGTATTAAATATATATATATTCTTTTTACCATTTGATCGTTACTCTTTTAATTTTACTGCTCTGCTACCACTTTTGTGATGGATAAATCACAAAGATCAAAAAGATATAATAAGATTTGAAGAAAAACACACAATCCGCCAGGAACACGGCAGGGGGCTTTTCAGTAAAAGCCCCAACGTTAAAACTGATATTGTATTTCAAATGAAAGTTCAAAATGTTTTTAACTTAGTAACAATAAACTCAAACAATTGATTCAAACAGACAAAATTCAGACAGATTTCAACCACAGAAAATAAGCATCCAATCGCACCAGAGGCTAGCAAAGACTGTGTCGTTCGTAATGCGGAAATTGCAGAGGAAGAAAAGGAATTGCACAATGGGAAATTGCGCAGGATTTCCCATTGATGAATTCTTGTTTCTTGATTTTTTATCTTATCGCGTTCTTTATGGTCTTTGCAAAGTTACTTGGTTTTAATTGTTAAGCAAAACTGGTTGGTTTTGTACAAGACGTTCGCGTGCGCCTGGCTGTCCCTTACAGAAGAGGCAGGTATCAATAACTCCTCTCCTCCCAAAGGCCTCGTGTTTACTCCCAGAACACAAGAACACAATTTTGTTTCGATGATGGATCGTTTCGAAAGCTGTAATTATGGCAATGATTTGTGACTTTTCAGCTTGCTGTTCAACAATAACATTCCCAACGTTTCTCCGTCGCATTATTTTCGCATTTGCAGTCGACTGTTAGGGTCTGACTCATTTGTCTCAATCGACCAAGCTCTTTCGTGACCTTAAATGCGTCTTAGATTACATGAATTCCAGAAAATATAAAAATCTCCGGCATGTTTAACTTTTAATATAATTTAATGCAACCTGTATTTATGAGCATGCAATGTCCTGCCATTTCTGCAAAACGATGAGGGGGTTTTGCGAAGGACTGATTTTTTCGTCGTGCACATTTCATTTGTTTCTTAAAATTCCGGGGAAAATGAGAAGGGCAATTAAGTGTCAATATAGGGTCTACCTGTATAGTGCTTATTATGTACAGTATTGTCCAAATTTTGTGGATTTCGACATTGTGATAGGAATTTTTTGCTGTGGGGAAGTACATGATTAGCCCATCATTTCTTCAATTTTGAATTTGTGAAAGAGTCCTATTCTTATCATTGAAGTTTTCAGTTTTTTTAAATTAATGAATACGATATCTGGAAACCGTTTCAAAATAAATTTCTGCACAAACTCACGATGTTGATTCGAATTGTATCCAACCAATGTTGACAGAGAAAATCGTTTCTTCCGAATATTTCAGAAAAAAAATTTTCAAACCGCAAATAAGGATATCAGGTTTTCGCTTGGATCTTCATTTTTGGTGAATACTATCTTCTTTCGGTTTACGTCGAAATTTCAACTGACTTTCAGTTCTTAGTTTTCGCGAAAACTTTCCTTCGTTTCTTTTTTTCTTCTTTCGTATATGGTAGGCATAGTTTTCGTGCTGCATTTACCAAGCTGAAGGTTGAAAGTACTATGTCACTTTTGCGCTTCAGTTTCAAACATGGAACGTATAGTGATAGTCGTTTTGCTGCTCGCATTTTTTCTGAGCGACAGCTTGCAACTAAGAAACGTTACTACCTCTAAACCTCGAAATAATAACCTCGTCATCAAGAAAAAACCACGACTGGTCGGCGGAGACATGATTATAAATTTCCCCATTCCGAATGTGACGGCAGTAAGTATCGAAATTCAAATATTTCCCCTTTTTTAAGAGTGTTCTCCTTGGATGAATGCTTTGAATGAATTTCGACGACAGGGAGACGAACTTCTAGCTCTGAATTTCCAAGCGGATTTGTCCAAGAGACTTTGGCCGAACGGGATCCTGTACTACGAATTTGCTGCAGGATCTGGTAAGTGATGGGTGCAATCTAAATCAGTGTTCCCCAACCCGCGGGGAAATTTCTCCAGGCTAATGAATTTTTCACTAGTAGCAATAAATGAAGGACGTTCCAGTATATTTTTTCTTTTAATTTCGGCAAGACAATTGCAGTTAAAATTATCTCATGAAAACTATATCCTGGCTTTTCTCCTGATAATACTTCAGACAAATTTTTACCTGATTTAATAAAATTATTCCAATTTTTGAGTCTGAAAAACCTTTCTTCAAGCCAACCTTTCCATTTTTGAAAACATTCCACTATGTATCTGCTTTACTATGGTTCCTGAATTAATTTTGCAGAAAAGCAGAAGCTTTTCAAATACAGTACCTGCCATTCAAGCTGCATTTGAAGGAAACATTTTTTGAGCATGTAAATTTTTTTTTGAAAATTGGCTGGTCTTTAGAAAATTTCATGAAACTTCTCCGGTCCGCCGCAGAAAAGTATTTGGATATTTTCTGGTCCGCGGGACCAAACAGGTTGAGGAACACTGATCTATAAAGTAAAGGGAAGGGAATAATCTGAAAGGAATTTTCCCAAATTTATTTGGATTGAAGAAATTGATGAAAGAGTGTGGAGAGATGCTGTCAAGGAGATAGAGTTCAAAACATGCTTGAGAGTTGCTCCACGGAACGGAGACACGAATATTTTGAGTTACGTTTATGTCTCAACAGATCAGGCTGGGTATGAAATTATTTTTCTTTGCACACACAATTTTTGCTAAATTCGGCAATTTATTTTCGCATTCAAGGTGCTGGGCTGAAGTGGGATACACAGCTTCATACACATCCGTTCTGAATCTTGAAGCCGGGGCTTGTTGGTTTAAAGGAACCATCGTCCACGAACTTCTTCATTCTTTTGGTTTCCTCCACGAACATCAACGAGCCGATAGAGATAATTACATTCTAGTGAAATTTGAAAACGTTGAAACGGGTAAGTTCGCATCCATTATAAGATAGATTTTCGAAAATAGATCTGCGCAGTATAATACTGCACAGTACTTCAAAAAGAAGTTCCCAAGTACAGTACCTATTCTACACTTGAGAATACGCTGCATATGAATCGATGTCAGATCCAAAAGTTTTCTTTTCTCAGTTGCTAGCTAACGATTTTCTTGAGTTTCAGTCGATAGTCGATACTGACTTTCCTCTCAGAAGGATATTTTGACAGTGACGCCTTTATATTATTCAGCAGCTTTTTCACACAAAGATCTTATTGCTCAGATAATTGTTTCATCTTAAGATGGATGTCCAATCTTTGAAACTGCTCCTAAGAATATCTTGGAACTACAGTACTTGAAAATTTCAAAAAATTCGTGAAACGGACCAAGCGGGACAGAAAAATCCTTTTCGTCGCCGTGATACATTATACTTAACAATATGTATACTGTATCTGTAATATGCATACTTATTGCCAGTATTTGCAATTGATTATTTCTAACCTCCTTTAAATAAGTAGTCGTCGCGGAGTTCTTTTTTTTTAGAGGTGCAATACCAATTTAGGTTTTTCTGAAGGCGTTCTCTTATTATGACTTATTTTTGGTCTCTTTCTAACGACGACGTGGAATCTTTCGCAATTAAGCTTCGGAATTTATTTAATTTCAGAAAGCATATCATCCTTCGACATACTTCCAAATACCGACGCACACGATGGAAAGTATGGATACGACCTGGATTCCATAATGCATTACGACTCTTTCGCATTTGCAAAAACCGATCCCGCGACAGGATTGGAATTACAAACAATTGTTGTAAAGGCTGATCCGAATCGAATCATTCGTTATCCAAAAAAACTGTCGCCGGGTAACGTAGAGGAAATTCATCTGGTATATCAAGGCATATGCACGAATAAAATGATTTTCAAAAATCCAGCCGCCGCGAGCATTTTCGGAAGACTAGTGCGCTTATTTCAACGGGTATTCATGGGATGAAAATTTATGAATTTTCCGTATCCGTGATCAAAGAGGGATCGAGAAATACAGAGGAAAGAATGTTTTGCTGTTTGTCTCGCTCATTTCAACTGCGCATAACAAAGCAAAAAAATATGTGTGTAAGCAACAAACAGCAGCTGGAAAACATGGAAAATATCCGTAAACACGTCGTCAGTTCGTTCCGAAATGTAAAAGCACCTTCACGTGAACGACTTATCCACTCGGCTTTTAAAAACTTCGATATTAAAATGCAACTAGCTTTTTCAGACGAAGGATACGAAGTTTTGTACATTATGTGAAAAATAATTTAACGTGCCGCCGCTTAGTGTGCAATGTCAATCATATCGCCAGAAAAATTCTAGAAGCATCTCTCTCTTGGATTCATCAGACCATAAAAACAAATATAATTGTGCAAACCCGATTTTCAATTCTTAAAGAATTTTCAATTCTTAAAGAAACGTGCCGTAGTCAACGAAAAAAAACGAATCCCCATTTTTTTTTTGCAAATGAGTTCAACGAAAATTTGTCTGAAGAAAGATACTGGATCTTATGTCAATGACTTCTTCTCGTGATTTTGTTTCATGTTTATCCAACACAGTACAGAAAAAAAACCTACAGCGCCGTACAACTTTTGTTTTTAATTCCTTCGAGTTTCCGGCTTATTTGAGAAGGTTCAACGAATTACGGGAAGGACAATTTATACGTATTTTGAGTCCAAAAAATTCACTCCGCGGGTGTCACAATAGTTTTTATCTAATTTTTTATACATTTATTTATTGCAGAAACCAAGTTCAAACGTGATTGTATCAGGAAAAGTTTGACCTTCAGTCTTCATGATGAAGCAAACACTGCACTTGGCAGTATTTTTCACGATTTTTTTTCTTGCAAACAATGCAGCTGGAAAATATTTCCAAACTTCGAGCGAGGGATCCTATGATAAACTCAGGGTTGGTCAGTGAAGAAATGCTTCTCAATTGTGATGCTCCAAATGCAACGGCTGTGAGTATTGAAGAATACATTAAAAATATTAATCCATTGCCTAAAGTTATATTTCGCATTTAAAAAAAATATTGTATGCATGAAGAAGTTTCTGTCTGCATCGCGTGTGCAAAAAAGGTATCTTATACTGTACTACCAATTCAAAATTGGTGCTCGTGAGTTTCCGTTGTGTGTCATCAGTGCTGAAACAAGAAAAGCCATTTCCCGAAATAAAATTAATAATTAAAAAAAAACAGTAGCCATTCAAACAGTGTGGGACGAAGCAGTGGATGAAATCGAGTCCAGAACTTGCCTGTAAGGAGTACCTCGGAATAACGACTTAACAATCACTAGTTATGTGTCCATAAGCTCCGACTAGAAAGGTGAAAGATTTGTGGTGTCCTCAGGTACGAGAGTATAAACCGCTCATGAACTTTATCAAACTTAGCGATTAGGATAATAAACCATACTGTGTGAGTTAAACAATAAAATTGCACATGATTTTAATGCCCGAGTATTACGAGGTACAGTATTGAAACATTGGGTGAAAAATGTAAACGTCTGCAATATTTTCTCTCTTTCTGTCTCTCCCTCTCTCGGGGGACTCCTAAATAGAAGTTCATGAGCAATTTTACTCGTAACTGACAATTAATCAGCCAATCTTAACAAACAAATTGAGCTTCGAAATTTTACAAATGAAATGAAGGTGCTGGTCTGAAGTGGGATGGAGTCCATCGAGAGAAGGCTCAATCTTTAAGCATCATAGCAGACGCCTGTTGGGTATAAAGGAGTTATTGTTCACTAAGTTCTCCATCATGCTGTTGGTTTCCTTCATGAGCATAAGCGAGACGACAGGGAATTTTACAGTCACAGTAAAGATAAATAATTTTGAAGACAGTGAGGTCTTATCCTATGAGGTAGAACCGACGAGGTTAATCAGGTGTTCATGAACCGAGAATTCCATCAACTACACAAATATTATGAGATCACCGAAGGAATAACGTGATCAACGGAATACAATAATTTTTCGAGTACCACGCACCGTTGATCCCGTGAATATAAGAAGCGTACCAGGGTTTTCCAGTTGGGAATTTCGGTAAAATCCTATATCCAAATAAGAAACGCACCCCATTTTTAATTTTAATCACTCTTAAACTACAAAATTTCAAAAAATTGAGCACCCAAATTTGAATTCAGGCATGAACTGATCATAAATTCAAATATAGTAATTTTAAATTATTCCCAATAAAATAAATTTTTCTGTTCATCTTAATACAAAATTCCTCCTTATAGAAGAAATTACAGTATAATGCATACCAAAATGTCTAAAATTTTTGAAACAATTAATTCTCGCATATGACGTCCTCCCAGTTTTCCTCTCAAATTTGCGGAAAAGAACGAGCATGGTACGCAAGTAAAAAAGGGTATTTCAATATTAAATTTCGTCCATTTTCTTTGTATGAACTTCAATGTCAGCATAAAATTCATGTGACATGATCTCAATGAGGATATAGCAACAAAACGCTAAAAGCGAATGGAAGAACCCATTATTTGCCCACTTCCAGAGCATTTCAGAAATGTGTTGCTTTCATTTGAGATTTCTCAAGATTTACTCAGCAGCGCCTCATCTTAAATGTTTACTCATTTCTGACGTTTCTCTTCCATATACACAAGGAATGCAATGCAGTGTATTATCATTGCGTCGGATGTCAGTTACAATAGTCGACTGTAGTCAATGAAACGTTTCTCGTCGCCTTTTTTATTGCTGCTTTCCAGAAAATAGGTAACACTTTTGATAGACTCTCTATACTCACTTCGATGCAAAATATGGGTACGATATGGACTCCATATTCCATTATACGAGTCTTTGGAATTTGGAGAGATCGACCCTGTCACACGACTAAGAAAAAATGGCAAACGAGTTTTGTGAAATCCGATCTCAGTCGGATCATCCCCGGAACCAAAGTGTTGTCTCCAGTGAATGTTGAGGAAATTCCACAGGCCTACGAAGAATTAAGCGTGCACTATAAGCAGCTCAAGTATAAGAAGCCTGCGGCGAAGATTTTCCGAAGGATCAGACGCTCTCTTCGAATTTTATCGAATTTTTTGCGGACTTGGTGATCATTTCGAAAACTTGCAAAGTTACGGAAGATTCCCCCGAGAAATCGACTCACAAATTATCCCACGGAATTGAGAAACTTTAATTGTAAAAGGTGTGAAGGAAAATGGAACCCTACTTTCATTTTTAAAAAAGTCATGCTTGAAACATGAAACAATATGTGAAAAAAAGCAGGAGACCGATTTTTTTTTTTCAACATTATGACCTCTTCTTGGTCCCCGTTACAACACCGAAGAAAAGGCTATTTTCTGGGGTCCAGAAATTTTGGAAGATATAATATTTTTAAAGTTTAGTTTATTTGATTCCTTGTGGAAAATTTCATTTGACACAAGTGAAGAATTATTTCAAGCGATACACCAATTTATCTATTTCACAATTCAAATCAAACAGAAATTGGAATTAAACTAGGTTTATCAAAGAACATGCACGAATCAAATAGCTTTCCAAAATCCAGCTGCCAGCAATTTCCCATGATTTTTAACATTACAGTAATTGAAGGTTGCCCATGTCTTGCATTTTATTGAGAGAAAAAAAATGGAGGAGGGGGAATGTTTTACGGTTTGTTCCACTCATAAGAACTGAGAATAACAAAGTTTAAAAAAAACCTTCAGCGTTCGTTTGAAAACGAAAAAAATGCTTCACGTCTCCATGCACGTGAGTTTACTATTCCAGAGCACTCGAATTTTAAAAACTTGGATATCAAAGCTGAACTAATGTTTTCTCACGAGACATGCGAAAGTCGTGCTTAGTATAAATGGAGAGCAATTGCTGAAAGTGCGCCACAAGTTAGGGCGTAATTCTAGTCCGATTGATGAGCAAATCTGATAGCAAATCACTCTCGGATTCATCAGACCATAAATACAAATTTGGTGATCAGCATGGGATTTTTAACGGGGTCCCCGGGGCACGAAAGCCCGGGACACAGAAGCCCCGGCAAACGAAAGCCCCGCCACGAAATCCCCGCCGTACCCGCGCCCAGCTGTAACGAAAGCCCCGAAATTTTTTTCGATTCTGCAAGAACAGGGATCAACTCAGAAGAGGGAAATGTTTTCGAATACTGTACTTCCGATTCCAAAAGTAAAACAAACTCGCGTTGAAAAACTTATTTGGAGGAGCATTCAACGAAGTCAAGCACATTCGCACACATGAACACTTTGGGATGACGCTCCAAAAATACAAATGGGCGGAGTAAAAAAAATGAAAAATGAGTAGGTCATCACAAAAAAATAAAAAAAGAAGAGAGGTACACGTCGTGCCGCCTTCACAAATGACATTCAGGAGAAGAATTTGACTGAAAATTCACCATACATCCGTGGATAAAGTTGCCTTTGCTTTTTCAGGATTGAGGCTGCATTAAATCCGTCTAAGTGCCGTATGTTATATTCTTGTGCTTTCTGTAGTAAATTTTCCAATCAAACAAAATGAAGTATCCAAACTTACTCTCTGAATTTTAACTGAAATATTCGAGAATTGATTCCTACACTTCAGCACATACACGAGCGTTCCACATGATGTCCTGTTTTTTGAACAAAGTTTGGTCGAAGTCCGCGTGAATCCCGTAAGACTGAGTTATGCTTATAACTCTGTTCGATGTTGGCACATACATCTGAGCACAAGGACGTTATTTTAAAATTCTGCCCCAAGGATACTAGTTTCTGTCGTGTAAGTGTATAACACTGTTTTGCAAAGGGATGTTTCAAAATCCTAAAATTACCTTGGAATGTCATCGCCATCAATTGCGACTCCGGCAGAGTCATACCCTCGATACTCAAGCCTTTGCAATCCTTTTATGAGAAAATCTATCGAGAAAAACATGCGCTTCTTACGGGGAAAAAAATTTCGGGGCATTTGTTACAGCTGTGCGAGGGTACGGCGGGGATTTCGGGTCAGGGCTTTTGTTGGCCAGGGTTTCCGTGTCCCGGACTTTTGTCGCGCGGGGATAGTGACTCTTTCCCATCAGCATGATCAAAAAATGATGTGCTTCAATTTTGATTGGGCAAAAGTGCTTCTTCCTTTTTACAACAAAGTGTCGAGTCAGCCGAGAGAGTATCTGAATTTTTTTAAATATATACTTAGAATCCTCAATGTGATTTTAACGAAAATTAGTCTTAAACATTACTGGATGTTACGGGATTCACGCGGACTGCGACCAAACTTTTTTTTTTAAACAGGACATGATGCGGAACGCACGTGTATGTGCTGAAGTATAGGAATAAATTCTCGAATATTTCAGTTAAAATTCGGAGAGTGAGTTTGGATACTTCATTTTGTGTCATTGGAAAATTTACTGCGGAAAGCACAAGAATATAACATACGGCACTTAGACGGATTTAATACAGCCTCAATCCAGAAAAAGCACAGGCAAATTTATCTCTGCATAGAACATGTTTAATAAAAAAAATTGGAAAGCTTATCTCTGCATATCGATATTGTTTAGGAGAAAATTAATTTTTTATGTTTTGAACCCTTTGACGGCTGAGAGTTCCTGGTTGTCCTGAGGCAAAGTCAGGATATTTTCAGTTTGACCAAAGATCACTGAAATGCCCCAGTTTGCCATGGCCTGAGTCAGGAAAAATCCAGGTGCAGAAAATCCCATTGTCTCAAAAACCCCCATCTTTAATCCTATGAATGAAAAACGCCATCCAGGGAGGACTCTTTTCAGCCAAAGTTTTCTTCAGGATTTTTAAAAAAATATTGGAATTTTTCTGACTTGAGCCTTGGTTTAAAAAACTTATTTATTCAATTTGCAGCTCTCATGGGGATAACGTTTTGCAAAAATATCCTGACTTAGCTGCACAAGGGTTAATATGGGATATAATGTATTCCTCTTGGAAAATCTTGGGATTTGGCGACTCATTTCATTGACCTTGAGTCAAACACAAAATTTTCGGCACTGAGATATAATGGAATCGGTCTCTTTCCGTTGCTTGAGAATACCGTGTTTCTAACACTAATGCTATATTTTCGCCCATAAAAAAATGTTACTGCAGGAGAAACCTGTTGTTCATTTTCAATCTTCAAGTTCACTCCGCGCGTTTCAAAATACTTTATTTTTTTTTACTTCCAAACGGAGGATTTTTTTTTACTGTATACTTATTTCAGAAACCAAGTTCAAAACCGAGAGTACTGAGACGATATAGTGCTTCAGTCTTCATGATGAAGCGAACACTCATGTCAACGGTATTTCTCTCAATTTTTCTCGTGCAAAAAGTGCAACTGAAAAATATTTCTGGATTTTCCTCTCGGGACCCTTTGATGAATCCAGGCATGGTCGGTGGAGACATGATCATAAACTTCGGCGTTCCTAATGCGACGTCTGTGCGTATTGAAAATAAAATTTTGAAATGCATCCATTGCATGATTTTTTCTTTCATGTTCTAAAACATATCCAGGGGGCAGACGAATCTCCGGCGTACATCTTTCAGGCTTCGTTGGCCAATTCGCGTTGGCCAAGTGGTGTCTTACACTACGAATTTAAAATCGGTGCAAGTGAGTGTTTTTGTTGTCAGTGGAACAAAAAATATTTCGAATTAAATTAAAATTAATGATGACTTCTGACCATCAGAAACCAATAAAACAGCTTGGGATGAAGCAGTGAATGAAATCGAGTCCAAGACTTGCCTCCGAATCTTGCCACGGAATGACGACATAACCATCACCAGTTTTGTGTCCATATCCACCAACCAACAGGGGTGAAACATCTTTCTTTATTTTCATTAGATGGAAGAGAAAAATCCCTCATGAGCTTTCCATGTGGCAGTGTATTGCTGGAAACGACAAACATGACCAGTATATACTGTATTAGCGTTGGAGAATTGTGGTGTGACTTGGTTGTGTAGGAATTTCTTAATTAATTCTCAGAATACCAGGAAAAGTTGATGGAAATTTTAAGGGATTCTATACTTTTCCTGGAATTTTTGAGGTAAACCAGATGCGGTGTTTTCTTCAAATTTCTTCTCATCAAACAATAAAAGATAAAAGGCGTATGAGTTACTATGTAGGAATTTTGAAGCAAGGTAATTGCCTACCTTATTTAAAGAACAAAGCAAAGATGGAGAAAGAAACGAGGGTCCTCGCATGAATCAGTCTGCCCTGTGTTTTGTTCGGATGTGAAAAATGCTGAGTTTTGAATTCCGATCAGCACATTTTACATAATATTTTCTTTTACTGATCCATCCACCAAATTTTGTTGCAGCCCATTTTAGCTCTCAGCAATTGATTAACCAATATTAACGGGGAAATTTGTAGGGTTTCTTGTGGATTAGCTGCAGTAGGAAGTTTGTAAGGAATTTATCCTTCATTTGAAACGTGATTAACCCATTAACTGCCAAATTTCCCACACACCCATTTTTGCATCACTTCACTTCATTTACATTTAGATAGGCTGGGGACATTTTTTAAAATGTTAAATTCAAAATTTTGTCAAAATATTTGAATTTTAAACTTGATCCCCATTGCTGCTCATCAGGTACCATCTTATTTTTTTCCTAATAAGAAAAGTCTTCTATAAATTGAAAAAAAAAATTTGTTACATGTTTTTACTAAATTGTGTCATTGTCAGCTAAATTTGAGTGCAAACATATCTTCTGATTCAGTTGAGATACTAGAATGCCTCTAAGAATGAAATGCATAAATAATTTTTCATGATTTTCCAAACATTTTTCAAAGTTTTTTGGTGAAAGCTAAAATACTCTATGGTCATCATCCAGCCTAAAAACCAAGTAAATTTTCAACACTTTCCAGCTGTTAGATGAAGTTCAAAAGCTTAGGGGCATCTTCACCATTTTTTTCACAAAAATTGTCTATATTACTACTAGGGAAAAATTGAAAATAATTGATTTTAAATTTTAAACTCAATCCAGCAGTTAGGTTTATTCAGCATGAGAAACTTTTTTCATACATTTTCAAGAAATTTTCCAAAATATTTCTTTTACACCCAAACTGGCATGACCCTCATTTGGGGATCAAGTTTCTTGCACTTGTTCTGATTGATCAACATTTTAGAAAATTAATTAAATTATGTCAAAGCATTCAGAACCAACCAGGCTATACAAGGACACAAACAATTTCAAACGTAGGTGCACAATAAAGTACAGTACTTTTGCATTCCAAAAATTGTGTTTTAACTTTCCACCAGAAATTGTAAGTTGGACTCGGAAAATATGTTGCTGAGGACTGAAAAATGAACATAAAAGGCAAATGAGGTCTTGAATTGTCCATAACTTCATTGCCAAACCTTGGCATATTTTTACATAATTTTTGTTTTGATGGTTTTTGGGGGAAAAAAAGCACCTGAGTCCCAAATGTGGCCTACAGCAGGTAATGGGTTGGCAATTTCCTTAAATAAGCTATAATTCAAATTCTGGAATTGGAAGGTGCTGGTCTGAAGTGGGGCGAAAACTATTTTCCTCTATGCTCAATCTTGAAGCAGACGTCTGTTGGTCTAAAGGAACAATACTCCATGAACTTCTTCATGCATTCGGGTTCCTCCATGAACATCAACGAAGCGACAGGGATTCCTACATTACAGTGAAAATAGAAAACGTTGAAGACGGTAAGGTCTTCCCCCTTGTGGAATATAACATACATTATTCAGGTTTTGATGAACCAAGGATTGGAATAATTCTTCAAATTATGAGATCATCAGAGGATAAGAGCCATCAATGCATGAATGGATTTCAGAAATGCATTCCCCTCATTCATAGCATTTTCGTAATGTCCATAATAATAATAGTGATCCAATATATTTGTTTTCATAATTAAAAACCTGATCCTTGCCCTGGACCCAGAAAAACTGTGTACTGTCAAAGAATGTAGCAATGATATGTACCTGAGAAGTATATATTCTAATGTGAATAGTTGTGACCAGTGTACCAGGAGAATGACATGGAGTTGGACATGTAGATAAGGAGTGTGCAGAGTTGACATGGGTAAAGTTGCATCCATTTTTGACATGAGAGGATGTGTTCCATGATGTGTCTGTCATTGGCAGAACAATTACACATATATGTGTAGGATTGTGAACAAGCCATTCTATGATTATTATAAGAGAATAATGTCTGTATGACAGTATGAAAGTTGTGTAAGTAAGGTAAGAAAAATATAAGTGCCAACAAATTGAAAAAGACATACTGTACATGAATTCTACATTGAATTCCATTTTATTGTGACATCCCAGACCATCACATTGAGTTTAAACATGAAGTCTCTTAATGAAAAGTTGAATCCCATTTCAACTTGACATCCCTGAATGTCACATTTCAGCCATTTAATCAGAGAATTCTGAAAACTCAGCTCAACTGTATTACACTTGTTTAGTGCCATGTTGAACATATAATCTTGAATTATATGTGAAGTAACAAGCCCTCTGATATATTGTCAAGAAATATTGAAGTTCAACATGACATCAATGAATGTCACATTGAAATTTACCAACATATTTGTAAAAGCTCATGTGCACAGTTTAACAGTGATAAACTTGTGTGTATAGCCATTGTAAAACCCTTGTTGATTTCTAGGTGAATTAAAAAACCCGTAATGCATTGCTAAAAAAGATTAAGTTCAACAAAACATATCAGTGAATGTTGCATTGAAAGTGCATTACGCCTTTTTACATTTCTATGTGCCCAGTCACAGTTTCATACACTTGTGAAGCCATTTAAAAAAATTTTGGATTTTATGGGAAATATGTAGTCTGTGATGCTTTGTTAAGAAAGAATCAAGGTCAACTTGACATCTGTGGATGTTACATTGAAATTCAATGAAGCCTTTCTACATTTAATGTACCAATTACCTTGTAATAAACGTGTGTACCTATTTTACACATAATCTGGGATTTCAGGAAAAAAATTTAGTCAGCTGTTTGCTGATAATATTGTACAAATTTTTGACTGGGATATTTTGTCAAAGGAGAGAAATGTACGTACTCTTTTAAAAGATCGCAGAGTTGCCCTTTTCAAGAAAAGGGTTTTTACAAAAGTCGGTTTTTAAGAAGTTGGTCTGAGGAGAAAAAGATCAGATCTACAGAAAAAATAATCAGTAGACAAATTGGCAGGCGCGCAACCTGCCGGAATAAGCGCAAACGTGTTTTCCACAATCTTATGCAATTTTTCACGAGACACTCTTGAACACTTTCAATAAATGCGCAGGACTTTTTGCGTTAAGTTCGCAAGTTCAGATTTTGAGATTTGGACACTGAATAATGGTTCCAAAACTTTTGAAGCAGTCTTCTGCAGCACTCTCGTTGTTGTTCTGATGATGATTCCTCTGTCGAGGTCCGTCTTATGCTTTTTGGGATCCTTTGTTTCAAGCCCGGGGCTTGTCATCTGCAACGTTGGGAACTTCCGCCGAATTGCGGTAAATTCAGCCCAACTGTTAGGGGGGCTGATTTATCAGGATACAGAAATTTGTAAAAAGTCAGTTTTCCCCGAAAATTCCAATTTTTGGGATAAAGAGGTTTAGGTTGTAAAAGACTCGTGAGAAAGGAATCTGCTCCTCTCTATAAAATTTGACACAGACCATTTGTGTCCTTGTTTTGAGTTTCTGACGGGGGGAAGGCGCTTGCGCAGCAAGCGTCAAGTTTCGAGTGTTTGAGAGGTAATTGAGTCCCCTCATAGAAGAGGGGAACCCCTGTCATTTTTCCGGGGTTCTATCTCTTTTTGGCGGCTTAACGGCGGCCAGCCGGTCTGAGCCATGTGTCTTTTGGCACGCCAATATTCATTGGCGCCCCCTTTTAGAAATATAATCCCCAAAGTTTTGAACTTTGGGGATGACCAATAAATTGCGTCAAAAACATGACACAAACCTCGGCTCGGGGGGTAATTTCTCACAAAATCCCCCTCGTCTTCAGGCGGATTGGTTTTCCCAAGGAAAAATACCTCTCAAAGACGATATAAAAACCCTGAGTTGAGCGTTAGTCACTTCACAGTTTTGGATTTGTTGCGCACTGTGAAAGACGGGGGTCAAAGTCCATGGGGATTTATCTCCCGTGGCATCCTCAGTCTTTTACAAATCCGAGAGGACCAAAGTCTTTCCTCTCGGGAGAAGACTCTGCCAAAAAAAAGTGCTTTCCCGATTTTGATTTGAGCTCTTGCCCCATCGCGGATACTTTTATTTTGGTCTTTTTGCCTTTTTGCTGAATTGTGTTGGACATAGTCAGTGGCCAGCTGAGGTCCGCCCACTAATTCAGTGGTTCAGGTAATTCCGTTTTTGTTCGGAGCCTGGTACTCTGATTTAAAATCAGACTGTTTGTTTCGGAGCAAAAAAGGGTGCGCACTCTTTTCCATTATCCCCGCGATTGAGTATTCGATCGGGAAAATTTTGTCTGAGCTTGAGCAAATTTCTGGCGGCCTAGGGAAGTAGGTGTGAGATCGAGTCACATACTTCCTTAGTTGGTCATTGTTTGCTGAGCTTTGATTGTTGGTTTTGATCGCGTTTTTGATGTGTCTGTTGGAGGAACGGGGATGAGTTGAAGGGTGTACAGTTGACAACTGAGTCAGGGTCTGAGATGATTTCAATGTCTCACCCTTGTCCCGGTTGAAAAACAGTGCACTTCTCGTAATTCTCCCCCTGCTCTCTCTTGTGAGGAGAGTTCAAATTTTCCATAAAATGTGCTGGTCACGACTTGACGAGAAGGGTCAAGGCAGGTTTTTCTCTCACCCGCTCGATGCATTGTTGGTCAGTGCTTTTTGCTTTTCACCAAAGAGCTTTTTGGTTTCAAAGAGTTTGTCAAGAGCAAGTTTGAAGGGAGTCAGATTCTTTTTGCTGTTTGTTAATACGAAGTGTTCCTTCTTGGTTCCCCTATTTCAGATGCAAAAGGGAAGTTTTTTTTTTGCTTTGTTTGTTATACAAAAAAGGTTTTTGTGAAGAAAATGGAAGGTTCTGATAGAAACGCATCTAAAGGCAGCCAGGGTCATGGAGAGACCTATGGTGAAATCCCTGAAGACAGGGAGGCCTTTGAAGAATGCCCCAATGTAGACAGCAAGGGCAAATCAGGTAAGATAGATTTAAGCAAAAATTATCAGAACTCTTCTATTTTTAAACAAGAATTTTCTTTTCCCCTTCTTTCTTTTGTCTTGGTCAACTCTAGACGGGCCGCCTCTTATGCTGGCAGTGTCCAGTGACTCCGAGATGCCGGAGAACAAGGTTTTGGTCAAAGACTTTGTTACGGTTTGTCTGCTGGCCGCCCACAGCGGAATCTCTGACAGGATCTCCGCGTTGGATTTGGCCAGTTTGGATTGGCTTTTGGACCTGCTCCCATTTGTTTCTTGGGAGAGGAGCGCAACCCTCAGCCGTGACGGCTTGAGGGCAGAATTGGATTGTATAAAGGTGGAGACTCAGAGGGCTGCCGAACAGCTGTCATCCCAAAAGTCCGAACTGCGTTGGGTGGCGCAAGAGAGTGCCAAAATCCAGGAGCAGAAACGGCGGCTCGAGGCCCAGAATTTGGTGTTGGCGGAGCTGAGTTGCCGCGAGCGCAAGGTAGTGGCCCAAGCCGAGGCCAGCATGCGGCGTGTTTTCAGCCGACACGCCGGGTCGTTCCAGGGTGCTGTTTCCGGAATGCTGGAGATCTACCTCGCCAAGGGAGTTGGCTACACCAAAACGATCAAGGGTAATTTCCCAGGGTTTATTGGATTTGATTGACAGACAAATGTTGCTAATCAATTTTTTGCTTTTGATTTTCTGTGCAGAGAGCAGCCTTGGCACCGTTAAGATCTGGTCTGTTGGGGAGACAAAAATATACTCAGGATCCATGGCCGCCTTGCAGGGGCTGTGGGTTGATCAAGCCGAGGACAACTTCTGCCTCCAGACTTTGGCAAAGGAGACCCTGATCAAGCTGTTGACAGCAATTCAGGTCCCTGCCTCTCCGCATAAGCGGGGAAGGGATGCAGAATTGAGCGGGGATCTGAACCCCGCTCCCTCAAAAAATTGTGCCGGGTCGTCCGGTGTGGTTTCCGCCCCTGTGAATCCTCCTGTCATTGATTTGGCAGCGGAGGACATTGACAAAGATTTGGATCCGGACGTTGCTGAGATCTTGAACCCCTCTACAAATTTTTTGAGTGGGGTTTTTGTATATGGCTTTCCTAACAGTATGTTTTCTTCATGTATTTTGACAGGGAGCGCCAACCACCCTTTCAAGTATTTGTCGTTTGAGCCAGAGCAACCGTACATCTTTAAGCAAAATGCATTCAAGAGGCTGGGCCTGACCCTAGAGAGGGTGTTGAAGTCATCCCCCTTTGTTATGCCAGTCCCTGGATGTATCGTCCAGGATTACAAGTATGGGTGCCAGGAGTACCCTCATTGAGGACCACTGTTGTCAAACAATGGCTCTTACCCCCATATTTTGATCTTGGGGACATCCCTGACAATCCCCTGGAGGCTGGCAAAAGGTTGCCACACCTTCTGTGACACTCTTTGCGCAGACCGCCCCGTCAACCGGGCGGTTTATGACTTCAAGCATCTGTTCAAGGGACATCCAGTTGAAGTGTTTCAGGTGAGAAAAA
This sequence comes from Notodromas monacha, assembly GCA_905338405.1. Taxonomy (NCBI): domain Eukaryota; kingdom Metazoa; phylum Arthropoda; class Ostracoda; order Podocopida; family Cyprididae; genus Notodromas; species Notodromas monacha. The sequence continues at coordinate 21,148 of CAJPEX010002506.1, forward strand.
AGGGATGAGACGGTCCTGGGGTGCAAAAATAATAACCTCTTTTTTCGTCTGTTCTCCCGTTTAGTATTCATTGAGAGGCTGGGCCACCCTTGTTGGCGGCAATCAGGTCGTGACCCCCAAGGAAATGAAAAAGCGGGTCTATGCCGACCTGAATTTGGCCGAAGATTTCAAGTTTACCCACGTCTTCGTAATAGTGGGTACAAACAACCTCAAGATTTTGGCCAGCCCTGAGGCCCCGAGTTGTTACCCCAACTTGGGGCATTTCCTGACGGTGCTGTATGGGTATTATTTGGCCCTGTCACGCGTTTTTGACGCCAAGGTGTTTGCTTTGGGGGCTTCAGCTCCCCCATACCTGCCACCAGGACGGACGTCGTATTTGACGGAGTCCTTTGATTTGGACAACCAAAACGTCCCCCTGATTCCCCTCCAGCACCAGGGGTGTCGGTACTTCACGCCAAAGTCCCATGAAAATGCGGCCCATGTTTTCCTGCAGGCCCTTTACAACAGGCTATGGTCGAAGATCGGCCATGTCCAAGGAAACAATGGATGCCCTGGCTGGTGGGCAGTGCCTACACCAATTAAACCTCTGTCGGCGTTTGATTGTTTTGAGAAGACTCTGTCCGCGTTCGGGCACATCCACTCTCGTGCTTATCTTCTCTTTGCTCAGCTGCATGCTGCAGCAATAAGCTTTGGTCTTGAGTGGAGCGGGGGTTCAAGCCTGACCTGGGGTGCTTACACATGCCTGGGGTCGTGCCCCTATTGGCTCCCCAACGGAACAGCGGCTCTGGGGATCCCCCCTGGACTCCCCCACTCTCACTTTGGGGAAGAGGCAATGGTGCCGTGTCATGGCAGTAATGGTCCCTTCCACATCAATCCAGCCGTCAAGGGTGCTGGTGGCAACCCTTCAAGGCGTAAGTTGACATGAAAGAAGGTTTTCTCAGTGATTGATACTAATGTGTTTTTCTGTTTTCGTTTCTTTATTCAGGATGGAAAGCTTCCTCAAGGAGCGAAACTTCATGGAGGTGTTCTCTGTGGAGTTCCTGAATTAGGATCTGCGGCAAATTGCTTGGGGGCGCCTCGTCATAGGAGCGCCAGTTTTTCAAGGGAGAGGATCGTCGCCAACCCGCCGTGTAATTATTGCCAAATCCGGAAATGGGTTTTGGTTGGTGGAAGTTGCAAAAGGGTCCACAGTGATGTGACGGACCTTCGTTGCGCTGATTTATTTGCAGAGGGCGATTGTGTTTTTTTGGGGGGCATGTATTCTTTTGTATGTACAGTGTTGTTTTGTACATTTACAGGCTAATACAAAAATAAAGTGCCTGGGTTTCCTCAGGCTTTGCTTGAACCTTTGGTTTTTCTTTGTAAAGTTTAGCCAAATTCTGCATAAAGACTGTCTCCTCCAAATCAGCTTTGAGAGGGATAAGGTTCTGCACACTTTGGTCACTTTGGTTGGGAAGGATGCTTTTGATAAATTTTCCTCCAGGTCAGGGCTTTGCAACTTCAATGTCAACTGCCCTAACAAAGTCATCCCTATTGCTGGGGTGCAGCTTAACAATTCTGGCCAATTTCCATTTCAGCCTTTCAAAGGCAGTGTCTCCCTTAAAAGTAAGTTTTTTTAGCAACACCATCTGATCAATTTTTGGTTGCAATGTTGATCCCCGCGTCTTCCTTACGGGGAATTTTCTGAGTTCTTGAATGTAGTTCTCATGAAAAGACTTTCACACATTGTTCATCAGCCTTAAACAATAAATTGCTCCCTTTCTTAAACCGGCTGCGGATCCCCCTGCGAATTGTATGGGGGCCAGACCGTATAGTAAGGGATTGAATTCTGGATCAGCTTGATGCGGGTTGATGAACATTGAGGGGGTGACTGGCATGGGGTCATCCTTGTCATCCGATATGTAGATAAGTGGCCTGGAATTTATCATTCTTTCCACAAAAGTCAGGCCGGCCCTTAAGTGATTGTCACCTTTAAATGGAATTCCCCAAAAGGTTTGGGCCAGTTTGTCCTTAATCATTCGCATTAACCGCTCATAGAATCCACCCCACCAAGGGGCCCTTGAGGTGTTAAAAAACCATCTGATTCCTCTAAGTTGTGTCTCGATGGTAAATTGTTTGGCTCTCAGCAACATGGGCCAGGCAGCTCAAAAGGTGGCTGCGTTATCTGAAACCATGGTCTGAGGGGATAAGTCTCTTTTATTTATGAATGCTTCATAGGGAAAAATAAAAGATTCCAGTGATAAGTTTGTCACCGGTTGAAGATCTATGGCTCTGGTTTTAGCGCAGGAAAAAACACAGATGGAAAATTTTGCTCAGTTTATTGTTAGAAACGGGCCAACGAAGTCAATCCCCACAGTATTGAAGGGGATTATTCCATCGCACCTGAAATCTGGCAGGGGAGCAAGGGGAGGCAGGAGCTGCCTGGTGTCAAATCTGCAACACCAGTTGCAATTTTTTCATATCCTTTTTGCCAAAACCCTTGACCCCTTCATCCAAAATGTCTTGTTGAAGATTGTTACGAGTGTATTGGGTGAAGGGTGACCCAAATCCTCGTGAAAGGTGAGGAACAAAGATTGAATGAATCCGAGGTCCCCCTGTTTTTTCAGAGGGGGCAAAAATAAGAGAGAGGCCCGGGTAAGGTGTCCCTTGGGTACAAGGGTGCTTTGGTCTCTAGCCTGTCGGCTCTGGGAAATCAACAGGTTCATCCTGGGATTCCAGGTGAGATCCTCTTGCCCTTGTATTGTGCCTCCTTGAACAAGGATCTCCCACTTGGTGGGAGCCCCGATTTTCTGAACTGAGCGGATTGTTTCCACTATGCCCTCCATGAATTCAAGGGGGGGAAAGTTTCTGAGAAATGGTTTCTGTTTGAAGATACCATCCCACATGTATGTTCCTCTTTTTGTGGGAGGAAATAGATGGGGATTTCTGTTACTCCTTTTTGCTCGATTTCTAAAGAATTCTTGTATTTTAAGCCAGGTCATTGTTCTGGTTAATACTTTTACCCAGTCTCCTCTGGTGCCTTTATAGGCCTGTTCAAGGATTTTGTCAGGATATTTTCCGACTGTTATGTTTACCTTGAATTGAATCAGGGCGGTTTTTTCTGGTTGTTTTGGCCAATCATGTTGATTGGTCAACCATTCCAGTCCTTTCCATCACAGGGCATTAGTTTTCAGTCTTTTCAGAGGGGTTCCCCTCGACGAGTAATCTGCCAGATTTTGATTACCGGGGACATGCCTCCAGTTGTCTTGGAGGGATCCTGAGAGGACAGTTTGAAGGCAATCTTGTACATAGGATACTGGGTTCAGTTTACCACCCCAGATCCATCCAACTACAACTTGTGAGTAGGACCAGAAAAAGATAAAATTGGACTCGATGCCGATGGACTTCAGGTTTAACTTGGCCAGTCTAATCCCAAGACAGGCAGCTGACAGTTCTAGCCTGTTGATTCTCAGACTTTCATCTTTCTCTCTGGTGTTGGTTGTTCTTTGTTTGGATGGGACCAGTTTCAATTTGGCCTGAATCAGGGAAACGGATTCCCCTGATACCAAATATATAACAGGGCCTAATGCCTTTCCACTTGTGTCCACAAAGACATGCAAGGATCTTTCATTGGCAGGCTTGATCAGTCTGTCAATTCTCAACATTCCCACAAAGGTGGCAGCCAGGGCCAGCTTCTTCCATTTCTTGGTCTCCTTCAGGGACAATTTAGTATCCCATCCGGTCTTGGGGTTATCTTCATTGTATTTTTGGAACAGTAGTTTGAGGAGGAGGACAAAAGCCGCTCCCCATCCCTGTATGCACAGGTATTTTATTCACAGGCTTAGGTAAAGTTTTTAGCAGTGGAAGTCTTTTTCTTCTGAGAAAACTCACTAAACTTGAGTTCAAAAAAAAAGATTTTTTTCAAAAAAAAAAAAGTTTTAGAAGTTCCGTAGATCCAACCACGCTCTGCAACCAATTTTTTGTAAGGTTTCACAATGTGAAAATAGATTTATCAAGCCTTACACCTTGATTGTGATTTTTTAGCAGAGTTCCAAATGGTCAAGAATTTCAAATTATAGCAATTATAGTGGAATAAATCAAACACCGCAATTGGCCAGGCGCAAACCAACCAGGATTTCTCCCACTAGCGCAGACCTTTCTTTCAAACAAGAACAAATACAATCAATTCACACAAAGTTCCGAATATACACACACACGCTCACACAGGAGGAGTTTTCCAAAAAGTTTGACAAAGGAGGATCTCAAAAATTGAGTCAGTATCTCAATTGAAATTTCTTTGGTTTTATGAGACTCAAGAGAGTACAAAAGGAGTTCAAATTGGAGAAGAATCCAAGTTTGCAAGTTCTTTCGAACTGAGAAGTATTTTTGTTTTGGTTTGAAAAGAATCTCAATGGATAGAAAAATATTTCGAATATTACAAGGTTCCTTTTCACACAACACTCAACAAAAGAAAGTTCCCAAATTTCTCAAAGTCCACAGGGTTTTGAATTTTAAACAAGTCCAAAAATTTTGTACACAAAAATTGCCTGGTGGCTCTCAGGATTCAAACTGTGTGTGTTGCGTAAAAATTTGGGGGTTATATACAATTTTCTTGCCCAATTTTGGCGGGATTTCTTAACAGAGGAGATGTCCAGGTGGCGGGAACTTTTTGGCTCCAGAAAAAATGCCAGGTGGTGGCAGCTGCTGTCGAGAGTCATTTTACAACTCAATGTTGCAATTTTAGTGCATGTTTTTGAACTTTGTGAACATGGTTTTCTCCCAGTGACGGGGTGTTTAGTTTTAGTGTACTGCCAATTTTTTCGGCAGTAAAATAATATCTTCGGAGTTTGGATTTTTGGAAACCTTTTACAAGGAGGAGTTTGACAGCTCCACATCGTTTTTGTTTCGAGAGACAAATAGTTTTTTGCGAGGGACGATGTTTTCCTGCTCATTTTGCCAGCTGCTGGCAGTGTTTGAGATTTAGTTTCCTAGCTTAATTTTTGCAGGAAGGGAGCAATTCCTTTTCTGTTTTCAGACCCTTGCCAGTTTTACAATCGGCTCAAATTGCCCCGGTTCTTGGGAATTTTCCAGTTCTTTTCCTTTTCAGGATTTTTGCCAATGTTTAGCTGTTGGCTTATATTACCCCGGTTCCCGGGAACGACCTTTCCTTTCTCTTTTTGTCTTTTTCTGCGCATCCCAAGATGCGCAATTAAATTTCAAGTCACCATCCTCTCCCTGCTGACGGCGGTATTTGTTGCAGTCAAAAGAAATTTTGTACAATCCCATCATGTCAAATATTCTGGCGATGATGCCTGCAATCTGTCTTTTAGTCAACCTTTTGTTTTTCAAAAGGTCCGCAATATTCTCCAAGCAGGGGGACATCTGATCTTCTTTGGGGTAATACTTGACCCCCAGGATTTTGATAGGATTGCCACCTCTTCCTGGTAGGATCCGGAACTTATCAAGGATAAATCCCCCCTTTTTCAGAATTGTGGCTGCCCTTTTTAACTTAGTGTCAATGACTTCTGGGGTGTCCCCCAGAACGATGACATCATCCACATAGGTGTTCTCTGTCAACTCAGTGTATTCTTCCTGAGTGATTTCCTTTTCATTTAAGGCCTTCTGATAGAGAAACCTGATACTAGCATTGAGGACAAATGGGGCGCAATTAATGCCCCATGGCAAACGTAGAAATCGGAAGAATTTAAAAGTGTAAGAGCCATTGCTCTGTCTTTCAGACCATCTTATAATTAGGAGCCATTGGTCTTCTTCTCTCAGTTGGACCTGCAGGAAGGCCTTTTTTATGTCTGCCGTGCCAAAGCAGGGCAAAGTTCAAATTCGATTGATGATGTCAGGGATCAGGGGCAGGATATTTGGTCCTTGCTCCATAATTTCCTTTGTTGATGCTTTTCCTTTATCTGCGGTGTTCCCAGCAATCACCACCCTGAGTGGCGTGCTGGCGCTGTCTGGTCTCATCACCCCATGATGGGGCAGTTTGGTGAAAAGCGTCCCCTCTCCGTTAGCTCCTGTAAGGAGGTTTCTTTGATTACCCCATCTTGTTCCCATTCTTTCACTTGTTTTTCGTAGGATTCGGCATATTTGTCCGCTTTTGACAGAGTATTTATAACAGACTTTATTTGATGTGCTTCTCCCATTTTGAGATTGGGACTGCAGGATTCTGGAAAGAGTGCCGTTTTTGGGAGAGGGGCTATTATCCTCCCCTCATCCAATATTTGAAGCTCCTTAAGATATGCCTGAAGGATGGCGTCTGCGTCCTTTTCCTTTTCTTCAGGATCCCCAAAGATGTCAAAATGATCTCTTTGAAGTTGTTTGGAAATTTCCTCATTCAACCAAAGATCCTCAACGTTTTCTTCTTCAGTAACCCTTACGGAGAATACGGTTGCTCTTTCTGATCGGTATGGGGCCTGATGGCTAAGGTTTCCCTTGGCAACCCCTCCAAAAAGAGTCTCTTGGAGGCAGAAATGGTCAGATTCGAAAAACTTTCTGCTATTGTGACTGGCGACTGTAACCATGTCCTTACCCCCCAGAATGATGTCCCACCAAATGGCGTCGGATTCCACAATTCTGGGGTTGGCAAGCTTATCCTCATGATTTTTAAGCCATGGTAGGATTTCAGGGTTTTTCCCTGACCATGCCTCTTTTATGGGGATGACCAGGGCCTGAGTTTGGAGGGGGTAACCAACCCCTTTTCTGTGACCCAAGTGTAGGTCAACAAATTGATCTGAGGAAATGCTTTGCCCATCTTTGTTGACACCATGAATGGTGTATTTTGTACCACATGTCTGAATGGGAGTTTTAAGTCTATTGACGCATTCCCTCGTGATAAGGGTGGTTTGGGCACCCGTATCAAGAAGTATGTATAGCTTTTCCCCATTGGGGTAGCTTTTAACTTCAGCTGTTTCAATGAAAGAGCTCAAGAGGTTGGACAGGAGGGTTGTCAAATTAATTCTTAATTGTCATGCCTTTGGGTCCTTGGGTTCCTCCTGAACTTTTTGCAGAGGAGAAGGATCCTCTTTTTGAGTAACAATTTGGTTTTTCCAATCTTCTTTGAAGCTTTTAATCTCATTGAGGATCAATTACCCATGAATGAGATCATCGGGTTCCTCAATCTTTTCTTCCTTCTTTTCTTGGGGCTTTGCTTTGATGCAGAGGGAAGTGTGATGCTTACTGGAGCATTTCTTACATCTCCAGCTACTTCGGCACTCAGCCTGAGAATGATTTGCCTTGAGGCAGTTGAAGCAAAGATTTTTTGTCTCAGCTAATTCTCTGCGCTTTGAAGGGAAGTGTGATGCTTACTGGAGCATTTCTTACATCTCCAGCTACTTCGGCACTCAGCCTGAGAATGATTTGCCTTGAGGCAGTTGAAGCAAAGATTTTTTGTCTCAGCTAATTCTCTGCGCTTTGATACGCTGTAAATGCAATTAGTGTGGAAGTGCTCCTTTTTGCAAAAGGCACATTTGATCTCAAATTTCTTATTATTGGCTGTTTTCCCAAAGTTCTGCTTCACAAACTTGGGTTTCTTGGAAGGATTTTCATCGGATCCTTTCTCTGCTTTTCTTTTGCGAGCATTTTGGTTTTTACCCTTAGGCTGCTTTTCAGTCTCTTGTACCCCAACTTTGAAAGAACATGATGCCTTTTTGTTGGGACAATTCTCCCTTACAGAAAAGGAAGTATAGACCAATCTCAGCCAAGAGTATTTTTTCAAGGGATTAGTTATCAAGGAAATCCTTTCCGAGGGTGAGGCTTGGTGAATTGCTACGTCAATCATCATTGATCCGGACAACTTAGATTCCACAATAGGCCATACCCTATTTTCAATTATGTCTGGGTTTGGTTCGATTTTCTTCAACTTTATAAATAGAATAGAAATTTGGTAAGCATATTCAGCTGCTGCCCTCATGGATTCATCCAAAGGGCTTAGTATCTCAATTTCCAGGTAGAGCTTATTTTTTGACGCGGAAGCGTTACCATATTTATCAAAGAGAAGTTTGATCAAGTCAAGGTAGTCATCTTCCTCTTCACTACTCTGAAAAGGAGCCGTGTCTCGTTTCAATTGACCGGACAAATGCATTTGGAGTAAACTTATCCTCTTGGAAGGAGTGAGAAGGTTCCTTGGGGCCAGATGATACTTCCGGAAATTGTTCCAGATCGTTTCCCAATCTTCCTCAGAATTTTCCCCGTCAAAGTAGGGGAAGGAGGGGTGATCCGATGATTTGAGAACCTTGGCAATTTCTTTTTGAGCATCAATTTGTTTGTTTCCTGTGGCGAATTTGCTCAGGACTTTTTGATAAGAGGGGTTCTGTACCCCAACTTGCTCAAGGAGATAATTTTCCTGATTGAATTGAGCATCCTCGTTTTTGGCAGGACTCTCAGGAAGGATCACCCCAAGGATTTTTCCAGGGGTTGGTCTGAGTACCCTCCATGATTGAAGGAGGGTGACATCAGTGGATTCGTTGATAAGTTTCATTTCCATTTTGAGTTTGGAGACTTTGAGGTAGATCTCCATATCCTCTTTATCTGTAGAGGGTTGATAAATGCCTTCTTCTATTTTAAGGAGGTATTTTCTGATTTCCTTCATCTTAGTGGGGTTAATCCCACTTTGATTCTTCGAGAAGGTATCCAGAACCATCATTAAGTTTGACAGTACCGATAATGATTGCATTTCATCTGGGGGTTCGTCTCGCTCAGAACATTCTGAGTAAGTTTTCTCACTCCTTATTTCCTCCTCAAAATCTTGAGGAGGGATTATTTGTTGGATTTTGGGGGGACAACATGGTCCTCTCTTGAGGGGGCCACCCCCTATGGGGACTTCATGGAAGATTTCCATTTCTTGAATGAATTTGGCTAAATCCCCTGAATTTAACTCCTCAACCAATTTTTTCCTTGCGTTGGGCATTTTTCAGAAGAGAGAGTGGTCAAATTGCTTTTCCCTACGTCACCTTCCCATAAAATCTATATTCAAGTCCTTGAACTACACGTCCTTCTCGTGTTTGGTGAGAGACGATGGTGAAAACGTGTTTAAAAACTGACCCTATAAAACAGGGTCCTCTCTTTACATGATACTCTCTTAAAAGATCGCAGAGTTGCCCTTTTCAAGAAAAGGGTTTTTACAAAAGTTGGTTTTTAAGAAGTTGGTCTGAGGAGAAAAAGATCAGATCTACAGAAAAAATAATCAGTAGACAAATTGGCAGGCGCGCAACCTGCTGGAATAAGGGCAAATGTGTTTTCCACAATCTTACGCAATTTTTCACGAGACACTCTCAAACACTTTGAATATATGCGCCAGACTTTTTGCGTTATGTTCGCAAGTTCAGATTTTGAGATTTGGACACTGAATAATGGTTCTGAAACTTTCGAAGCAGTCTTCTGCAGCACTCTTGTCGTCGTTCTGATGATGATTCTGCTGTCGAGGTCCATTTTATGCTTTTCGGGATCCTTTGTTTCAAGCCCGGGGCTTGTCATCTGCAACGTCGGGAACTTCCGCCGGATCCCGGTAAATTCAGCCCAACTGTTAGGGGGGCTGATTTATCGGGATACGGAAATTTGTAAAAAGTCGGTTTTCCCCAAAAATTTGGATTTTTGGGATGAAGAGGTTTAGGTCTTAAAAGACTCGTGAGAAAGGAATCTGCTCCTCTCTATAAAATTCGACAAGGACCATTTGTGTCCTTGTTTTGAGTTTCTGACGGGGGGAAGGCGCTTGCGCAGCAAGCGTCGAGTTTTGAGTGTTTTAGAGGTAATTGAGTCCCCTCATAAAAGAGGGGAACCCCTGTCATTTTTCCGGGGTTCTATCTCTTTTTGGCGGCTTAATGGCGGCCAGCCAGTCTGAGCCATGTGTCTTTTGGCGCGCCAATATTCATCGGCCCCCCCTTTTAGAAATATAATCCCCAAAGTTTTGAACTTTGGGGATGACCAATAAATTGCGTCAAAAACATGACAGGAACCTCGGCTCGGGGGGTAATTTCTCACAAATATTTAGCCTAGTTAAACCTGACATCTGGGGACATCACAGTTCCGTTTTATGAATTCACAAAACCATCTTATATGATCTTCTTTTTTGCGGGTGTGTGCCATTCGTAAACAAACTTGAATTGACCTTCTTGGACACATGCAATTCTTCAAATATAAAATTACAAATTGGGTCTTTCTTTGATTCAACCTTGATTCAAGCCATTTTGTTACTTGTTTGCGCAGCACATCATAACTGCAGCATACTCATGTTATTTTCTGAGAATTCTGACACATTCCACTGTAAGTATGATTGATACATCCATATTTGCATCATCAAACTGCCCTCTGCATAGATGACCACATGGGACACACCCACTTTGTGTCAACAATGCATGACTTTTTTACATGTTAAGAAAGAATGTGATGCTGACATCATGCAGGATGCATCATCTACACAGCCTATTCTGATGCATGAAAAATTTTGCATTTGGTTTTCCTGGGGACAATAAATTTATATTTTGTGACATTAACTGAAGGATTTGCAATGGTGTTTTTATTGTTGCCTTTAGAAGGTTTTAAGCTTATTTTGAAAAGCTCCCAAATTCAGATTTATTGTGGAAATGATTAACTGATTTTAACCATATGTTGATGAACCAAGTATTCAAATAATTCTTCAAATTTCACTATCGCCAGAGGATATGAGCAATCAATGCATTTCAGAAATGCATTTATTAATAAACTGATTTAGGATTCTTGAAACGTCTTCGACATCAGCTTAGTGATCCATTATACGAATGTTTGTCATTAAATCCCTGATCATTGGACGAAACATTTTTATTGTGTTTCACTTCCTTAGAAGTTTTTTTTTTAATTTTTTATTGGTGCCTTCAGAAGGTAAGTTTGCTTTCGAAAAGCTCTCAATTTCCGATGCACACGACGCCAAGTACGGTTACGATATGGACTCCATAATGCACTACGATTCTTATGGGTTCGGCAAGATCAACCCCGTCACCGGGAGACAACTGCAAACAATTTTCGTGAAAGCGGATCCCAGTCGGATCATCTCCAGAGCCGAAGTGTTGTCTCCAGGGAATGTCGAGGAAATTCACCAGGTCTATGATGAACTCTGCACTAATAAGCTCAAGTATAAGAAGCCTGCGGCGAAGATTTTTCGATGGGTCATGCGCTTCATTCGAAGGGTATTCAATGCTTTGCGGAATTCTGGGTAAACATTTCGAAAACCTGCGACGGTATGATGGTGGTACACCAGAGAAATCAACTCAGAAATCTATGGAAGTCAGAGGGTTCAATTACATGTGACGAAAAAGAAAACCATATTTTCTTTCCAAAAAATGAGTTTTTCTGCGTGTATAAAAGGGAGGGGGAACTCAGATGAATAATCAAGGCTATGAACAGATCATGATTTTATAATTAAAAAAAAAAGACATTGATTTTCCTGAGGATGCCTAATCATGTTTTATCTGCTTCAGACACAAAAGTTTTCATTTAGACGAAGCTAATAATGCCCCTCAATTGTTCTTGCATCAATTATTATCGTTCAAGTCCCAAAACCGCAACTCGATAAATTTTTACTGTTTCTTTCCAGTTTTTGCTTTCCCCGAAATTTATCAAGTTATTTCTTGCTATCACAGCTTCATTTGAAAAAATTATCTAAAAATTTGTGCTTCATACCACGAATTATTCATGTTTTTCAAGGGTTAACTATTAGTGCGAGAATAACCACGCAGATCGTTCACTAATAATTACAAATGTGTACTGAAGAAGAATTTGAAAATAAACTGCAAACAATTTTCGTGAAAGCGGATCCCAGTCGGATCATCTCCAGAGCCGAAGTGTTGTCTCCAGGGAATGTCGAGGAAATTCACCAGGTCTATGATGAACTCTGCACTAATAAGCTCAAGTACAAGAAGCCTGCGGCGAAGATTTTTCGATGGGTCATGCGCTTCATTCGAAGGGTATTCAATGCTCTGCGGAATTCTGGGTAAACATTTCGAAAACCTGCGACGGTATGATGGTGGTACACCAGAGAAATCAACTCAGAAATCTATGGAAGTGAGAGGGTTCAATTACACGTGACGGAAAAGAAAACCATATTTTATTTCCAAAAAATGAGTTTTTCTGCGTGTAAAAGGGAGGGGGAACTCAGATGAATAATCAAGGCTATAAACAGATCATGATTTTATAATTTTTGAAAATGACATTGATTTTCCTGAGGATGCCTAATCATGTTTTATCTGCTTCAGACACAAATTTTTTCATTTAGACGAAGCTAATAATGCCCCTCAATTGTTCTTGCATCAATTATAATCGTTCAAGTCCCAAAAACACAACTCGATAAATTTGTACTTTATCTTTCCAGTTTTTGCTGTCCGCCAAAATGTATCAAGTTATTTCTTGCTATCACAGCTTCATTTGAAAAAATATAGATTTTTAAACACGAAGTATGGTGCTTAATAAGTACAAAAAGTTCCCAATTGATAATCACGCTCTTATTGGTGCGTCTAGCAAGTGATTATTAATGTTTACACATGACTTCTTCTTAAACTTTTATGTATGACCTCGGCATCATTTCAGTTGGATAGAAAAAAAAACAGATGAGCGACTGCATATATTTTTCATGACTTGTTCAACATGAAAATATTTTTTTCCACAATATTTGATGGTGAAAGGTCAGTACGAACTTCACTTTTCTGCTCTCTTACTTCTTTTTTTGTTCGCTAGCTGTAAAATGTTGCCATTCGAGGAAGCAGACAGGCAAACGCTCGAGTCATTTTGTCATAGTCTCGCTAAGGGAAGCTCGCGTTCAGAAAAGTTTGAAGAAAGATTTTTTTCAGTTTACACGGTGCTTCGTTGCGGAAAAGTTCACTTGACACAAATATGGAGAACAATTTCAAACCAACCTCCAGTTAATCATCTTCACCATCTACATTTAGAAAATAAACTGTAGTCATCGTCTTTTTCTCAACTCACGAATGCTTTCGACGAGTGCGACCCCAAAAAAGGCTTAGCAAAATACTTTCATTTTCAGAGATATTGTGAACCCATTCTGATCATGACGTAGTGCAAGCGTCATTAATGTCACAAGAAGACCAGTTAGCGCTTTTAGACCTGTGTTAGTTACCTTCGCTCGCTTCTTCTTGATTCGGCCTACTTTGAGTACGTTTTAAGCTCATTTAAGCCACCCCACATGGCTGGAGGAATGAATATTGAAGAATTTACGGTATGGTTACATTTTCAATATTTAGCGTTTCACAAAAATTTAAAATAAGCATGCAGCAAGAGTTTTGTTTTCTTTATACGTGCATTTCCGTATGTCCTTTTAGCAAATATTTATAAATTGATTAAAGGTTGATAGCTTCGATAGATCAGAAACTCGGAATTGGGAAAGGATAGTAGCAATCATTTCTTGTTTAAATTTTATCCAATTTTCTACGGACCAATTTTTGAACTGCCGATGATGGATCGGATAAAAAAGAGCAGCAGTACAATCGCAAAAAAATACCCCAAGAAATTAGATCATCGTGAAGCAAAAAAAAATCATGATTTCACAGTTGACGTTACTGTTAGACGTTTTTCAATTTTCATTCGAGCGAACTGGGTCAAAGAACTGACCCAATTCTCCCGGTATGATGTCTCGTCTGATCATCAATTTCATTCAACATTTTGAAGGTTTGGACTAGAGGGAGTACTTCCAAGTTTAAAAACGTGAAAAGTGCTGAATTCGACGATATAATAAAAGATTACTGTATTATCAGAGACGAGGTGGAGAATGAATTCAATAGTCGTGACGGAGAAGAATCAATTTCTTCGAAATATTTTTTTCAGCGAGGTGTGCGGAATTAAGGCTCAATTTTCAATTTTTATTGTATATTTCGAAACATGTATTTCAAATTTACCCCAGGATTTTCAGCAACACCATCCCGAAGTAGCCATTAAACCAAGACCTACATGGACTTATTGGCCGAACGGAATTGTATACTACGAATTCGGAGACGGAGCCGGTGAGCGGTGACTTTTCGCTGTTTGTAACCAAGAAATAATTTGCATATCATTGCCTGAATCTCAATTAGACATTAATTACGATCGGTCTGTGATCTGGAACAGTGCCGTTGCTGAGATCACTTCAAAAACATGCCTTCGGATTTGCGCAAGGAACGGAAATGAGTCCATACGAAGCTACGTCGTTGTGAAGACAGAAAAATCGGGGTAATCTTAGCAATTTCCTGTCCATAGTTATGAGCAAGTAAAGGCAGTTCGAACCTAAAATATAGGGAAAATTATATGATTCTTGTTCAGCCTCGACGTAGAAAGAATAAGGCATACGAGCATTTTCGCGATCCATATCTAATCTGATTGGAAGAACCAATTTCCTCAGGGAATGGGTGATTAATTTCAATTAAGGCCTCGTCTTCATTCAATATTTATTTTCTGGCGAAACGGCTACTTTCAATCCTTAGTCTCACTTTGTAGATGAGCGCATTTTTTTGTTTGTAAATAACAGCAGTCGTGAATACATGAAATTGCGTGCAAAAATCCCAGGGAGTGATGCGTTACGTTTTTCTACGGAAAGTAAAACTAAAGTCTCTGAATAAGATGTTGAGCTATTTCAGACGTTTTACTCGTAAGAAGAATTCCACGAACCCTTGATAAAAGCCATGATCACTTTTTTGACGGATTTCCTGTTCAGAAAATATCCTTCAACTACATATATATATACACTTGATCCAGAACTGATGCCAAATCCGATTCATCTTTCTTCTGTCTAATCTAAAGTACAGTATCTTGATTCTTGATGTCTTAGATTTGCCACGAAGAAATGAATATTTTTTTCATCAGCGAGAAACATTTTTACTCCGGTTCCTGAATTATCGCGCAATTTTCCTCAAATTTCAAGACATACTTGAAAAAAAAATTCCTACTCGAGCACTTTTAGAGGAAATCTGATGAAATACCTGTTTAATATTTTGTCTAAGAACCTTTTCTGTACGTTTCTTTGCTGATTCTTTAAATTACACTAGCTTGATTGAAAAACTTGATAGACCAACACGATACTTGGATTTGTCCTTGAATATAAACAAAATGTGACTACAAGAAAAGAATGAAGTTTCAAGGGTGAAAACGTGTGCCAGAAATATGAAGTACTTTTTTTGGCTGGTTTCTGAATTACACCACATTTCATCTCAGTACTGCTGTTTTATCCGGTCCAAATAAATCAAGAGAGCATTGACAAGATATCTGAAACTAGTTTCTTTTTTTGTTTGCCTTTCATGTTCAATCCTTTTCGGGAAGCTGCTGGTCTTACGTTGGCATGAGCACTTCGTCGTCTCAACAACTGAATCTTCAGTCATCGGGTTGTTGGCTCAAGGGCACGGTGATCCACGAGATACTTCACGCTGTTGGGTTTTTGCACGAACACCAACGCTTCGACAGAGATGATTTTATTACAGTGTACGACCCCAATATTGACCCCGGTAAGATCTATAAGGGGAATTTAAAATTAAACGCGTTTTTTTGAAAATATAAAACGTCACTGATTTCGAGGTCGCCTTATAACGCTCTAAGCCAGTGTTCCCTAACCCGTGGTCCGCGGACCGGCGCCGGTCCGCAGTAGTTTGTTGCCGGTCCGTGGGAAATTTTATTCATCATTATACATTTTTTGAAAGTACGGATGGTCTGTTAGCGTTATTGGGAGTTTTGGAAAGATCATGGCAGTTTAAATCATCTGACCAAAATAAAAGTTGACTTTTCTCCGTTTTAACCCTGCAGACAAATTTTCACCTGCTGAGATAAATTATTTCAAGTTTTCATTCTGAGGAGCCTTTCTTTGAGCCCACCTTTTTAATTTTTTGAAGACATTCTACCACAGCTATTACATTGGTTCTCAACTTAGCTAAAAAAAAAACCTTTTCAAATGCCTGCCATGACGTTTTTCGAGCAAAACTTTGTAAATTTTTGTAAATTGTTAAATTTTTGACGCTCCTGATTAAACAAAAAAAGAGTCAAATACTGTACGCTGAATCTCGGAATCATGCTTGTAAATACTGTATATCTGATAATTCATTTCATAAAATATTGAAAGACGAAGAGAACCAGAGACAAGCGGTGACATAATGCGAGCATGAGCGATCAAGAAGGTGTCCGTCTTCAAACTAAATTGGATTGAAAAACTTATTTTCGTATATGGACCTGAAGGGTTCGATTTCTTCGTTTTCATAACTATGATGTTCAACTGATTTTATTTTTTTTCAGGATCAACGGGGCAGTTTTCAAAGGTGTCTTTATCGATTAGCAACAACGTCAACAGCCCCTACGACATTGACTCAATCATGCACTACGGCAGTTACTCCTTTGGCCAGCGTTCTGGGAATTCCTTGTTGCAAACCATTTTTGTCAAAAACGATTCCAATAGGTTGATAACTGAGCCCTACGCGAGACCCTACTTATCTCCTGTGGATGCTGCTGAAATTAATACGGTTTATTCGAGCACTTGTACGAACATTTCGGTTGAATGTCCGTCGATCGCGGTGCTGGCACCTGATCCCACTACGCCTCCTGCTGCGACGAAAAAGGCTGGTGGCCTTTTTCAAATTCTGGCGAGCTTTTTCCGAAATTTGCGCGATTTTTTTCAAGATTTTTAGTGGTACATTTTTGTACAGGCTGCGTGAAAAACGTACGCGAGTCGAGAATATTTGAACACAGTTTGAGTATACACAGGATATTCCATTGCTCATTGCGAGTTCAAAGTTTTCATTTCCTTTCCACAAAAAAACCGCGTCCTACATTTTTACTTCAAGTGGTCGACGCATTTACTAGAATATATGACATCACTTAGCAATACGCAAAATTCTTTGTATTGTACGTCTGAAAAATACCTTGTTGATTTCGAATGTAAGACTCATCACTTTCATAACTTCTTCCAAATGTTGTCAGAAATACTATGGAAAAATTCACTCACTCCACATTTAACATCTAAATTTCGTCGAGAATTTTTAACAGACAGGAAATTTCAGGTGAAAATGCGGTTCTGTGATTAAAAGTGTTATCAAGAGGCGCATGGAAATCTGAGCACTGATGTACTATGACTACGTTCGATTGAATTTTAATATTTTAATCAAATACCAATAATGATACTGTAATACGAGTTCAATAAAGTTTCAAGTCATTTTGTGCATAATTTATCTGATGTTCTTCTAAATGAATATGAATAAGGTCTCTATAAAGTACAGTCCTGTATTAGGTATATTTTTTACCAAAGTGTAAAATGCCTAAGAATTTAATAGGAGCTCGGCGTGTTTATTCACAGTATTCAGTTTCTAAAACGACTAAGCAGACCATAAAAGAGTAGAAGAGCTGCAGTTTCCAGGAAGTTCGAATGGATTCCTTATTTATGAAAAGTTCTCTTCAAAAGGATTAATTCTCCGAATTAATCCTAAATTATAAATTAAAATTATCCTATCTTTACTAATAAAGTTACTTATCTCTGTTCCTAAGTTCGTACCCACGTTTTTTTAATTTCCCTTGCCCCGCCTCCAAGAGACCAGGGTTCCCTCAGACATGAATTTCTGATTTCAACTTCAAAAATCGTTTTAAAATATTCTTATTGACCAAACTTAAAATTTCTTGCAC
>CAJPEX010002507.1:0-38736 GCA_905338405.1 Notodromas monacha
TGTCTGGAATTGGGGAAAGTGAGAGCACAGAAGCCTGAAGTGAAGAGCCTGTTCCCTACATCCGGAAAAATTAAATTAACCTTGAGTTCAAAGGTCCCAATGACATGAGAATCATAATGTGGAAATTGCTTGTCTCACTAAGCATTGAAAATGTTCACCTAATGCTTGAGTGTATTGATGCAAAAGGTTAATCAGAATGATACAATTCTGCACTCTAATATTATGTATCTTCTGTTATTTTATTTCCAGCTTGTGAAACTGAGTAGAATTCATTGTAACAGTATTGAACAATTAATTTTACAATTGCAAATTAGACTTCAAGCCAGATTTGCTGATTGCCAAATACTCCTCAAATGTTGAGAATATCATTCATCATCACTTTTATACTTCTTATCCGTGGGAATGTCAGATTATAGATTCAAATTTACAAACACAGAAGAAATAACCCCTGAAGTAGTTCACAATGAAGTGAAATCATTAGTACAGGTAAGATAAAATTACAGGTGGTACCTTGCATTTTGATCCTAATCTGTTGCTGGAACAGGGTGAAATTGCAAGACACTTTCTAAAATTGAGAAATACCTGCACAAAAATGCAACAACAACAAAATTGGCCAAAGCAGGTTGAATTCCAGGGCAGAGGTCAATTGAAAGTCAAACTCCCAGCAAATTTGACCAACAGATTGCAGGACAATCAAATTGCAGGAGGTCAAATTGCAAGGTACCACCTGTATTATGAAGAACTTTTTGAAAAATGTGTCATTGGCACAAATATTTTTCAAGCCAAAACTCTACAGATGCAGTTCTATATACATTTTGTTTATTCTTCAATAGAAAATTTGCCATTCATCAAAAGACAAAATTTCTGTATATATCATGATTTTTTTCTGGAATTACCAAAAATAATTTTTACTGGAGAAACTTTTTTAATGTACTAGAGCTGGGAAAATGTTCTTATTCTGCTAGCAAACTTTTTTATTTGCTTCAAATGCATGTGTTTTATCCAGAAAAGCTTGTGATTGGATGGAAGTATTTCAAATTTTAATTGGCAGAATATGTTTAATGCAGAATCTCAAAATGACACATTTTTCATCAGTGATGGGTTTTTTTTCTTTGTTAGCATTATTAGTGGAATCAAAAATTGGCCAAATTTTTAGCTGCATGTCAAGATTGAAATCATAAATTGCATTCTAATTAGGCTTTTAACGGTAGTGTATGGTTAGCTGAATCTCATTTTTCCAAATGAAAATAGCATGTGAGCTTGAAAATGTTGTATAATCATTCATTTTAAAGTGCTTAATGAAATTTAAAGCAGAATTCTGATGATGATTGAAGATGCTTTGTACTGTTTGTTTCATGAATCATGACACAGTACTGAAGTTTGCTCTCTAAAGTTACACATGAGAAATAAACTTGTTTGTTATACTGTACTTGTACAACATTTTTTTTTAAAGCTATTGTCTAGAAATTATCAAATTTTAACGTCATTTGTCTTTTACCAGCTGTCAGGGAAATCCGGGAGAGATTTATTTCTGGTTCATTGCCGGATCCCCATTTTTGTGGTCGACCTTGTGTACTTTTCATTTTTTTGTCAGTCAGGTGTAAATGTTGAGCACAGTACTTGATTCAACCCAGCATTATACTTTTTTTTCATATGCAGTATTTGAAAGCCTATCCTCCTGGAATACAGTATTTTGAAAACATAAAGAACTAGAAAACTAAGAGATGATTATGGATCTGTGGTTTTTTCCCATCTCAGACTTTGGATGATATTGTTATACTTGGTAATTGTTTTGCTTCCAAATCAGTCATGCTTATTATTGTAGAATTATGTTTAACTTTAAAAATTGGGTATATGAGAAACTTCCCCAGGTATTTTCTCAAGTACTGTATGCAGTTGCATCTCAATAACTCAAACCTCCTAAGTCAAGCACNGAAAATTGAATACAGTATGGTGTTTTTGTTTTACAGATGATGAAATCAGTTGAACCTTGCAAAGTTGAACCTCCCTAATTCAAATACCTCCCTAAGTCTAATTTTTTTCAAGTTCCTATCTGAATTCCCTTAGACACAATGCATTAAGAACCTTCATCATTTGAAGGCTTTTCCTCTGAAATGTCCATAAGTTGAATTTTCTGAGGCCTTTTTGGTAATTATTTTCTCAACACAGGAAGAAAAAAATCACAAAAAATGGAACTTTATGTGTTTTGAAAGGATGTGACAGCTAATGAATCAAAATTCTGCATCCTTTCAACTCATTTTAGGAGAAAGTTAAGCCCAAGAATATCACCATGTACAATCCAGTGCAATTCTTCAATGTTTCCCACAATAAAAAAGCTTGATTCCTTAGGTCAAATGTGCTCAAAGAGACCTCAAAACCGCCCTTAGGCAACTTTTTTTTTTGCTGGTCCCTTGAAATCTGACTTAGAGAGGTTCAACTTTACTGTAATGGAAAACTCCCTTCAGTCAATTTGAACCTCTTCAAGTCAAACATATTTTGGGTCAACTTTATTTTAGTTGCACTTCAAATGCCTTTTCATGATCAAACCAGGGCTGAATTTCAGAACACCAGTTCCAAAAGTCCATCAAAACAGATGAAAATACTTTCTTCATGCTTTCAACAGATCATAAGCATCTTTCTGCAAGTGTGCCACTTATACATAATGAAAAGTTCTAATAATTTGGCCATGAAGTTATTTAAATTGATTAAAATGAATCCAAATCCTCCAACTAAAAAAAATTTAAGTCATAAAGTTTTAGAGTCAAAATTTGACTTTTATAGGGGTTCAACTGTGAATGAAATGTGAATATAATTGGCATGATATGTGTCATCAGGTGTCAATATTATTGAGACAGACACACCATTAGATATATTTTGTCATTTTCATGTTGATTAAAATAGCACAAATAGCTTCAGGGGGATAAAAAAACA
Organism: Notodromas monacha; assembly: GCA_905338405.1. NCBI lineage: Eukaryota > Metazoa > Arthropoda > Ostracoda > Podocopida > Cyprididae > Notodromas > Notodromas monacha. The sequence continues at coordinate 2,932 of CAJPEX010002507.1, forward strand.
AAATTCCACATACAGTAGTACTGTGAAAGATTCCTGAATTTTTAAATATGAGAAGAACTATATTTTGAACATACACTTGAACCTCTTGAAGTCAAATTTCTAAGGACCAGGAAAAAATTTGCTTACAGAGGTTGTGACTTTGGGAGTTTCAATTTTTGGAGGTTTTCAGTTGAGGAAACAAACATTTTTGCTGTGAGCAAATGTAAAAAATAAAAAATAAATGCCAAATTGTAAATAAGAATATTCTTGGCCTAAACTTGCTTTTTAATGAGTTTACAGCTTGCTGAACTCAGAGACAGGGGTTCATTTGTTCAATCAGTCTTTCACTTTCTTTCAATATACATCAAAGCATTTGCTTTATTGATTTTCTCTTTCATATTTCAAGGAAATAATTACTAGAAGGCCTCAGCAAATTTGACTTACATAGGTTTCAGAGAAAGCAACAAATTTAGGGAGGTTTTTATTGCATTGTTTCTAAGGGAATCCAGATGGGGACTATAAAAAAATTGACTTAGGGTGGTGCTTGACTTAGGAGGTTTGAGTTATTGAGATGCAACTGCATACAGTACTTGAGAAAATACCTGGGGAAGTTTCTCATATACCCAATTTTTAAAGTTAAACATAATTCTACAATAATAAGCATGACTGATTTGGAAGCAAAACAATTACCAAGTATAACAATATCATCCAAAGTCTGAGATGGGAAAAAACCACAGATCCATAATCATCTCTTAGTTTTCTAGTTCTTTATGTTTTCAAAATACTGTATTCCAGGAGGATAGGCTTTCAAATACTGCATATGAAAAAAAAGTATAATGCTGGGTTGAATCAAGTACTGTGCTCAACATTTACACCTGACTGACAAAAAAATGGAAAGTACACAAGGTCGACCACAAAAATGGGGATCCGGCAATGAACCAGAAATAAATCTCTCCCGGATTTCCCTGACAGCTGGTAAAAGACAAATGACGTTAAAATTTGATAATTTCTAGACAATAGCTTTACAAAAAAATGTTGTACAAGTACAGTATAACAAACAAGTTTATTTCTCCTGTGTAACTTTAGAGAGCAAACTTCAGTACTGTGTCATGATTCATGAAACAAACAGTACAAAGCATCTTCAATCATCATCAGAATTCTGCTTTAAATTTCATTAAGCACTTTAAAATGAATGATTATACAACATTTTCAAGCTCACATGCTATTTTCATTTGGAAAAATGAGATTCAGCTAACCATACACTACCGTTAAAAGCCTAATTAGAATGCAATTTATGATTTCAATCTTGACATGCAGCTAAAAATTTGGCCAATTTTTGATTCCACTAATAATGCTAACAAAGAAAAAAAACCCATCACTGATGAAAAATGTGTCATTTTGAGATTCTGCATTAAACATATTCTGCCAATTAAAATTTGAAATACTTCCATCCAATCACAAGCTTTTCTGGATAAAACACATGCATTTGAAGCAAATAAAAAAGTTTGCTAGCAGAATAAGAACATTTTCCCAGCTCTAGTACATTAAAAAAGTTTCTCCAGTAAAAATTATTTTTGGTAATTCCAGAAAAAAATCATGATATATACAGAAATTTTGTCTTTTGATGAATGGCAAATTTTCTATTGAAGAATAAACAAAATGTATATAGAACTGCATCTGTAGAGTTTTGGCTTGAAAAATATTTGTGCCAATGACACATTTTTCAAAAAGTTCTTCATAATACAGGTGGTACCTTGCAATTTGACCTCCTGCAATTTGATTGTCCTGCAATCTGTTGGTCAAATTTGCTGGGAGTTTGACTTTCAATTGACCTCTGCCCTGGAATTCAACCTGCTTTGGCCAATTTTGTTGTTGTTGCATTTTTGTGCAGGTATTTCTCAATTTTAGAAAGTGTCTTGCAATTTCACCCTGTTCCAGCAACAGATTAGGATCAAAATGCAAGGTACCACCTGTAATTTTATCTTACCTGTACTAATGATTTCACTTCATTGTGAACTACTTCAGGGGTTATTTCTTCTGTGTTTGTAAATTTGAATCTATAATCTGACATTCCCACGGATAAGAAGTATAAAAGTGATGATGAATGATATTCTCAACATTTGAGGAGTATTTGGCAATCAGCAAATCTGGCTTGAAGTCTAATTTGCAATTGTAAAATTAATTGTTCAATACTGTTACAATGAATTCTACTCAGTTTCACAAGCTGGAAATAAAATAACAGAAGATACATAATATTAGAGTGCAGAATTGTATCATTCTGATTAACCTTTTGCATCAATACACTCAAGCATTAGGTGAACATTTTCAATGCTTAGTGAGACAAGCAATTTCCACATTATGATTCTCATGTCATTGGGACCTTTGAACTCAAGGTTAATTTAATTTTTCCGGATGTAGGGAACAGGCTCTTCACTTCAGGCTTCTGTGCTCTCACTTTCCCCAATTCCAGACAGTCATTTGTTTCCAGACATTCAAGGGGAAAGAGGTTGTCCCTGGAAAAAAAATATGGTGGAGAAAAGATAATGACTCCACTTTTCTGGGGGCCAGTAATTCTAGAAACAGGAGGAAAAATTACTGGGATTTTGAAGAGTGGAGTTGAAACCACTTCTTGTGAAATATCCATGCTGGTCAAGGATTCATTATACTCTCCAATGCTGACCACTTGTGAGAATTTATACAAATTATTTTTAAACCTACTATTCTTTTACTTCCTCAGAAAAAGACAGAGCAGAAAAACAAATGAAAGTTCAAGATACCAACTTATTTATAACAATAATGGAATCCAAAGTTTACACTACAGCAGTACTGTATTTACTTATTCTGTCTTTAGAAAACATTTTCATTTCAAGATTTCAAATAACCTTGTTGGTTCATAGTTTGTACCATCCCTGGACAGCCTCTTTTTTAAAATCTTATTTGATGGATGGAAATGAATTATTTATCATGTGAAATCATGATCTGTTCATTTTTTATAATTTTAACCCATCCTGATTGAAACAAATTTAGTTAAGATGGTTTTGAAAGTCCTTTCAAGCTCAGCATGGAAAAATGATTCTATTTGCATGCTTTTAGTACACAATAAATAAATAATATGAATTGGATTGTCCTTTAAAATATTCCCCAGCATTTCCTCACAGTCTAAAGTATAATCTTATCTTGCCTTAAAAGTCAGCTTTCAAGTGAACAATAATTGGTCAATTCTCATAGTCCAGTACTTTCAACCTTCAGAAATGGTTTGATTCATATTCCAGTTCCAAGTACTGTAGTGTACAAAGAAACCAGGGACATAATCTCAAATAAATTCTGTAAATCATTTCAGTCAATAATATACCCGAAGCACATGCCATTCCAGAAAAAGTTTAAGCATGATCAATAATTGATGTGTTGGGGCATAAAATATCCTAGGGTCGACCATTATCAAGATTGAACTTCAGTGCAATTCTGAACAATAAAATGCTGGGTGTCAGAGTTGTGAAATTTATGCTTGAAACTGTTTTTTTATTATTATTTTCGTTTACTTTTTTGGGTGGGGGAGAGATGTAGGAATGATGGAGCAGCTTGTGGAGTCCGAATGCAGAAGGGCGAAGAGGCGACCCCATGGCCGCCGCCGGGGCGTCCGTTTCCGCCCGGCGAGCCTTGTCCCGATTGCGACACCCGCGGCCGACTAGAGTGGAGGGGGGGACGCCGCATCACTGTTTGCAAACGTGGCGGTACAAACCAGTCAGAACACTAACGAGGGGCATGAACAAACTTTTCCACAAGAATCAATAGGCAATTGGAAAATACATATATATTTTAAAAAATAAACTCTAATACTAGAGTGGAGGGGGGACGCCACATCACTGTTTACAAACGTGGCGGCACAAACCAGTCAGAACACTAACGAGGGGCATAAACAAATTTTTCCACAAGAATCAATAGGCAATTGGAAAATACATAGATATTAAAAATAAACTTTAAAATGGTGCATGCTGAAAAGGAATGATAAATCATGAAATTGAATGATTCTCCAAGTTTGCCAACATAAATATGGCAAACCAGGTGAAAAAATAATATACACAAAATAACTGAGAAAGAGTTACTTGACATACCAGGAAAGTCTGTGCCATTTTGTTGAGCAAGTGTCAGCCATGGTACTTGTTGGAATTCAAAAAGACAATCTTGTTTTACCTATGCTAGGATGTACTTGCTTTTAATTTCAAGCTTATCTTGCCTTTTTGGGAACATGTAAACAGAAATCCCACTTGTATGCAGAAAATGACAGTTCCTTTCAAAACTCAAATATTTACCTCATTTGAATCCAAGACACTTGATGAAGCTGTAATTTTCTATTTTTAAAAATTAGTCCACAGGAAAATTTGTTCATGCAAAGATTCTGTTGTGATAAAGTACAAGTGCATGTACAATATATAGCTCTTCATCAACAATATCTTCTTTTTTTTCAATTCAGGAGAGCAGAGCTTTTCAGAAAGTGGAATTTTTACTTTTGCAGGTAAAGTGTGTCAGCATCTTGAATGGGTATTGCACAGGATTATCCATTTAAAAATGTAAGGGCTTCTGACAGAATAGTTCCAAGTAACACATCCAAGTCTTGTTATTTATTCATTGATTTTCCTCTAGAAATTATCCATGATATTATCTATTATAGAGATTATATAATAATATTTTCTAATTTTCCATAGAGATCAATGGCAGATTTTTTCTTTCACATTTTTTAGCTTTTATTGTAGCAAAAATGTTGGCACTCAATGGATTCGATTCCATCATTCATTTTAAAACTTGAAACCCTGTGACAATTTCACTCACTATAATCCCTACAAAACCTTTGCTTGAATTGACTTGTGAGGAGAACATTTTTTTAAAGAAAAAAAGTCATGAAACTTTGGTTTCTTCATCCAAGTCATCAAATCAACTCGTGTTAAATGTGTGCCTGGACAAACACACACACACACACACACAAAATAGCAAACCATAATTGAAAAATCCAAAACATACACAACCCCTGACTAATTAAACATGATTTGATTGCTTGAAATATTTCAAGAGATTTTGCAGAAAATAGTCTTTCAAAAATTTTTCTTTATTCAATTCATCAAATCAACTCATGTTAAAGGTGTGCCAGGGTTGCACACCACACCTTCACAGAAACACACACACACACACGTGAACACACACACACACACACACACAGAGAAGAGAGGCAGAAGTTGGTGAGACAGAGCCAGTGGCTAGCCAGTCGCTGCTCCAAAGCGCGCCCTTGAACATGAATCCTAAAGTCGATAACCCGCCCCATGCGCGGCTTCCTGGATGGGATGGTGGTCTGCGCCTTCCGCCCTCAGCGCCCTCTGTCTGTCTGTCTCTCTCTCTCTGTCTCTCCCTAGGAACCGAAGCGTCTGTCTGCACTTTTCTACCTGGCGCGCTTTGGGGGGCGGTAGCAAGCAAGCAGAGGGACACGAGGGGCAGTTCTGAAGTTTTTTGTCAGTACAAATCAATCCTCAATTGAAATACAGTGGCCCCCCGCCTAGCAGACCTCCCGTGTAAGGGATTTTTGCCTAACAGACCAGCTATGCAGGCAGGTTTTCCTCCTGCCCAACAGACTTCATTTGGTTTAAAATTAGGGTTGAAAATCTAAATTTTTTCATATGATTAAATTTGTCTAAAGGACTTTTTGTCTAACAGACTTGTCCATTGCACAAATCAAGTCTGTTAGATGGGGGTTGACTGTACCACCAACTCTGTCCATAATCATGTTTCAAACCTTGACTGAACCAAGGGTACTCTCTGTTCAAAAATCTGGTCTAAAACAAAAATCTCTGCTACAAATTTGAGATTCCATGTAAGGAGAGTCTCCTGTATGAGGTATAAACATGTTGTAGGAACATTTTCTGAGGGAACATTTAAGACACTCAGTGAGGGGTTGAAGGGATTCTAAAGAGATCCCATTATTTGAGTGAAGTGGTTGAGTAATTGTGAGAAGCAAACAGGTGTTGGAAAGTTTTTGTTTTGATATGTGATCATTTCCTGAATTTTTCTCAAAGCTTTGTTTTCCAAACAAAAAGAGAGTTGGGAGATAATGGAGAGTTGAAAGCGGTATCCCAGCATCAGAAAAATGTTTCCTCATTACAATTTAATATTCCATGAAGCTAAAGGCAGGGTATGTGTGTCTTCATACATTTTGGATGATTGAAGTAATTCTCCAATTGACTGAGTCCCATATATCATAATCAGATTGCAAGCAAATAATTTCAGCTCTGCCTTGAAAACATCTGCATCAGAGATGCTGCATTCAAGAGTTAGCCAGAAACACCTGAGAGATAAATTATCAATTTGTCTCAGTCAGACCTGAACAAAGCTCAGCAAACTCTCCTGCCAGCATTTTTCTGTATGTAGTTTTCCTCAAGGGAAATAGCAATTTGCCCCAAAATATGTTTTTCTGCACCAATTTGTGAGGGAAATAGGTAAGGCACCAATTTACTCTAGGTCCCTCCAAAAAAAAGTAAAAATGCAAAATTGCACACCAGAAATATAAATGGTTTGATTGCTTGATTTGTATTAGTAAAGAGAACATTTTATAAAAATATTTTGCTAAAATATGTTTTCTTCATCTGGGCCATTTATTATGTGGAGACCAACTAGTCTGCAGTATTCTGGCAAAGATTCTCTGTAATTTGTTCATTCAACTAAACCTCACACAGAAACAAGCTGAAGACCTTGGATGTGTTACTTGGAACTATTCTGTCAGAAGCCCTTACATTTTTAAATGGATAATCCTGTGCAATACCCATTCAAGATGCTGACACACTTTACCTGCAAAAGTAAAAATTCCACTTTCTGAAAAGCTCTGCTCTCCTGAATTGAAAAAAAAGAAGATATTGTTGATGAAGAGCTATATATTGTACATGCACTTGTACTTTATCACAACAGAATCTTTGCATGAACAAATTTTCCTGTGGACTAATTTTTAAAAATAGAAAATTACAGCTTCATCAAGTGTCTTGGATTCAAATGAGGTAAATATTTGAGTTTTGAAAGGAACTGTCATTTTCTGCATACAAGTGGGATTTCTGTTTACATGTTCCCAAAAAGGCAAGATAAGCTTGAAATTAAAAGCAAGTACATCCTAGCATAGGTAAAACAAGATTGTCTTTTTGAATTCCAACAAGTACCATGGCTGACACTTGCTCAACAAAATGGCACAGACTTTCCTGGTATGTCAAGTAACTCTTTCTCAGTTATTTTGTGTATATTATTTTTTNCAAAAACTGTCATATATATTGTATCTCCAATGAAGAGCATTTGCAGGAAACACTCTTTTTCTCTGACATATTGGACTGTTCTGTACTGTAGTTTGCATGGAAAGTGATTACAGTGTTTTTCAAACAAAATTTAAATTGCTGTGGAGAATGTGTTACTGACTAGTACATTAAAGTTTTTCCTCTACAAAAATGTTTTGCAGAAGCCTTTCAAAGGGACTCCCTGGGAATCTGGAGCTTTTCAAGGGACTTCCTGGGAATCTGGAGCTAATTAACAATTTCTATTTTGCTTTGTATTACTGAACTTGGGATCCCATCTATATTTAGTTGAATTTAATTTTCATTGGAATATATCAATTCCCTAAAGCAAGGCTGCATTTGGCAAATGATTCTTAGTGAACTTTCTGAATGGGAACTAAAAAACAGGAAAGTAATCAGGAAAACAATCATCCAGAAAAAATGACCAATGATAAAAAGCATCCAAAATATAAGTATGCAACAGAGGGATAAAAAGCATTCAAACAACAAGAATAATAAAGAGGTATGTATACTGAAGTTTCCTCCAATATGAAGGTAAGATGCTTGCATGGATACCCAAAGTGAGGCTCATTCTGTGTGTGTTGTAAAACATTATCCTTTGTAAGAGGGCCATCTGGACTCTTTAAGAATTATTAAACTAAAACAATGAGTCCTCCATCTATACTTGTGCTGCTTTGTTGAATGTGTATGAGGCTATTCTCAGACAGTTCACCAGTTATGGTCCAAAGAGAATTAAAATTCTAAAAGCACTTAGGATTATTGGCACCCTTCCTTCTAGTTTATTCCCAAGAAATTCAGGGACCAATGGAAAGGGAAAATAAGCAGTTAGACTCTCTCATAGTGTCTCCATTCTTTCTCAACAACTTTCCCAAGTTTCAAAAAAGAAAAAGAGAGATGTTTAGTTGAACTGGTGGCTTCTCAAAAGGTGAAAAGCATGACTGTTATTCCCTGAATTGATTAAAATGGGGCTTTGGTGGTCTCAGTGGTGGTTCAAAAAGCCTTGGGTGAAAGTGTTTCACCCCCCACTTGGTTTTGCATTTTTGGGGCAAACATGTTTTTCTGGAGCATGAACTACATCCCTGCCAGGCTGGAACCAACTCCCTACTCCCCTTCCAAAACAACCAATTGTTCACCAGGTGCAAACAATATGGAAATTACCCTTAAGGGGGAGAAGGGGGGGACCGTCAAGACACAGTCACCTAGTCGTGACTTCGTTGTTTGTTGACTATGGGTTCAGTCATTTCGAGTAGTAGTTGTCCTTAGGCTTAGATTAAAGGAAAGTTCCATTTTTTTTTCAAAGTTCTGCTCTCATGTTGTCTAAAAAATTATCCTTGGAAAGAAAATGTAGCATAAAATGATAAAAAAATATATCTGGTTGCTCCAACAGACAGGACATTGATGTCAAAAGATCAGAGCAATGAACAAGATAGAAAGCATCTGAAAAAAGTGATACAAAATGAATTCTTTTCTTTTCAATTTGTCTCTTCTGCATGCTAGATGAAAACAAAATTCCATGAATTCTGTTACACTTCAGAGAATATGTTGAAGGATAAAAAAAACCATAAGTAAATCACCAAATAACACCAATTAAAACACATATTACTTTAGTATAATGTTCAACAAATAACTAAGACTTTTACTCTTTTTATGTTTTTGTATGCCTATATACATTATATGCCAGACATTTTGAAATTAAATGATTTATTTTGCAGCTAATTGCTCATGTTGAAAATTGTCTTTGCTTAGCTGTATTCAGCCCAGACTTTGTCCAAACCTTTTCATGAGGAACTCACCCCTGAGATCTCTTGAGAGCAAGGAACCATAATTTTCACTCTTTAATGTGTGTACTGTAATTTTCAAAATCAGTTCATGATACCCTTTTCATGAAATTCATTATAAAAAAACCTAATTGTAACTCACAATAGGTAATTAATGAGAGTCTTGAAAAAACCCTTGACATTCCACCAAGATGAGAAAGAATTGGAGCTTTACTGAAAGAATGCATCTCTTCAATATGTTAAATTCCTAAATTAGTGTGTTATTCTTTTTTATTTTACCAGATCCAATTTTTTCAGCTTTACTGAGGCCCTCACTCCCACATCTGGACAACTTGATGATCATTCATCAGTCTCCAACACTGAAACACTCGTCTCAAGGATGAAAAATGCATTACCCCGGAAGGAAACACCCGCATTTCCGGCCAAGCCTTTTTCCCTTTCCTGAAAAAGATAATGCATCTCAAGTCACAGAGCTAATTTAGGACGAAGTGAAGCAAAAGGACATTTTCTTTCTGTTAAAATAAGAATTCATTTATAATAAATGGCAATGAAATGATGATGATGATAATGAACAAGTGCATTAATTCTTTTCTTCAAACCTCAAAAAAACTGTCCAATAAATGTTATGTTCCCATGGATGGCTTTTAATTTCTATAAATGGTAGAACTCCAGGAACCTTAGTGAAAATTAATTTCATTTGAAAAATAATATGTGGAAATGCACCTTTGCATCTTCACATGTGTGTCAAGAATTTGGCTAATTTGGGCTCCACCATACATTGTCTAATTTTATTTTGGAAAAGAACCTCCTTCCTATCCCAGGTGGACCACATTCTTGGGAGGACACCTAAACCCCACCTTGTTCTACCAAGAATGTACCATCTTTAACAAAAATCATTTCACCAATACTGTCAATACATAATTCATGCACTTGTATGTACAGTATATTGTGTTGTATCTATTTTAATATATACTGTATACTGAATAGTGAACTATTTTATAGGCCAGATTTTGTGAAATTTGTGTGACAATCAGCAAATAGAGCCTGTACAGTGAGACTCTGGAATGCAGACACCTGAATATGGGAAATTTGACTTGGGGACACTTGAAAATCCAAATAATTGGGCCCAACATCCAGACAATATCTTGATGTATGAACTCTTTTTCAGCATTTCTAGCAAATGTGAAAATTTTAATTATTTAAATTTTGAATATCCCTTGAACAAAATATGCTACTTATTCTCACAGAAGTTAAAACTGAATATCATTATATATTTACTTGAATTTATAAACAAAACAGGTTAATTTTGTGCTAATTTTTTCAGCACTCTATCAACTATGCACAGGATAGCAACACTTACACTTTTTGTTTGTATTTTTGATTCCTTTTCATGCCATCACAGGATCATATTCTGTGTGGGTTTCTTTATTATGAATACAGTAGTTGAATTCTGTATCATTAAGCTGAGAAACACATTTATTTGATTTTTGGGCTTTTTTTCCCAATTTTCCATGAACTGGAGAACCTATTCAATGAATTCCAATTGAAGTCCATGGGAAAAAGAGGTCCAACATGCAGAAATTTCAACATAGGTACACTGTTCAAGCACCAATTGTGTCTGCATCTCAGGGTCTCAATATATATATCAGTAAAAAATGAAAATACTGTACATAATAATTTGCAATACTTCTGAAATACCCCTTCATAACTTTACATAATTGTAAGAATTGAGGTTCCACCAAGCATAACCATCTCTTTTTTTTTTTTTGCAGGAGAACCTTGTTCCTATCCCTGGTGGAACACATTTTTGGGAGGACACCTAAACCCCCAACTTGTTCCACCCAGAATATGTACCATCTCCCCCCCCCCCAAGACTCATTTCACCCCATGAAACGCGCAGGGGAATAATGAGCTTTTTGCGCTGTTCCTCCCCCGCATATTTCCTCCAGTTTGAGAGGGGAGAGGAAGGCGAAATTTAAAGCAAGGAAGGAAACCCTATATTAGAAAAAAATAAGAAGAAGAATACAAAAAGAAATCCATATCCCAAAGAAGGTTTCCCAACCGTCGGAAATCGTTCCCCCTCTTGCTTGTGGTCCCAATGTCACGTTTTCCCAAAAAGCTGGAATATTTAACTTCACTTAGTTATGCATCTTGCAGCATTTTTTTTTCTTTCCCTGGAAAAAAAATAAAAATTTTACATTTTGCGAACGTGTTGGAAGAATACTTTTTTTTGCACAGTTATAGAAAAATGCTTCAGACTCCTGCATGTATTCACAACATACTGGTTCACACACTTTTCTTGTGAACTGTAATGAAAACTGCAGGTGCTGAAAAATATGACTGGCTTTCTTGGCAATACAGTACAGTACTGTAGTTAATATTTTTTTTCTATTTTAGAAGTAATTTTAAATGCAGACTTTTGCTCAGATTGAAATTTTCTCTGCAACTGAAGGATCCCCTGAGATGAGGAGGAAGCACTTCTTCTTCAGTCATTGATGTGTCTCTTTTTTATGTACAACTTTTTATAATAAAAGGAATAATTTTACAATAGTTAAGTTTATTTTCTGAGAAGTTTCAACAGTTAGATAAGTGATGCTGCCTCACAATACAGTAGTTCCATCACATCATCTTGTCCAAAGTCACCTGGGATGAAAAATCAACCAGGAGGAAAATCTCCAATTTTAAAATAGTCTTGCAGGAAAATAACTCTAGAGAAAGGTAGACAAATGCTGTTTGCTTAAAAAAACATCCTGGGAAAGAAAAAAATTGTTGATGAAAAGGCATTATAACCAAAATGCAATTGTTCATCATTGCAAGGTTTCTGTGCTGGGTGCTTTTCTTTTGGACAAAAGGGAATTTGTTGTTGGTCATATTCTCCATTCCTTAATTTCAACATCTTGTCCAAATGTGCTGTGCTGTTGTTGGATGCATGTTCTGGAGAATTATGTTCCTGTCTCACAAAACTGGTTCATAGTTTGAAGAAATTATTCTATGTCAGACTCTTCAAGTTTAATGAAAATTGAAAAAGATAAGCCCAGATTTTTGGAAAACTTTTATGACTTTTATTATGTTTCTTGAAAATTCCAAGACATCTCTGGAACTAATGTATTTAATCATCAAGTGTCTGATAATATTGACAGCACAATATAACAAAATTGCTTACCATTCAATTTGAAAAGTTCTTCTTAAAATGTGAAGCCAGCTGAAAGTATTATGGGTAAGACTCCTCAAGATATTCAAGCAGATGCAATGAAAATTTAAAAATGGAAGCTGAGAGTTTTTTTTAAAACTTTTATGATTTTAATTATGCCTCTAGAGGATTCCAACACATCTCTACTGTATTCAAATACCATGAGTCTCATAAAATTGACAGTACAGTATAACAAAATGTGCTACCATTCAAAGGGAAATGTTCTTCTTCTGAAAATGTGAAGCCAGCTGAAACTCCTGTTTAGCATGGCTGGTAAGAAAAAAAAACCTTCATGACCTTGTGCTTCATGAGGGGTGGAAAAGGAAAGGGGGTGGTTGAAAAAAAAAAACATTGGCCCATTTTTTGTTAGCAGGTCTTGACCAGGCAGGGCAGGAATGTTGGCAGTTGGTAGAATCCCCTCCTTCATTCCCAATTTTTATCCATCCATCCATCCATCCATCCGGCATCCAGGGCTGTGGGTTACTGGGGGAAAAACTGGTGGTAATTGAAAAGGTGTCCAATGGTATACTGTTCATTTTGGGGAACTCTGTTTCCGTTTTTCTAAATAAGCTTCAAATATTCCCTCGCATCACAAAAGCTGCAACATAAATTCTGAGAATTGTAAGCAGTATTATGGGTCATGAAGTTTAAAGAAAATAATTTTATAAATGCTTTGATTTTATACTCAATAAAATGTTCCTGTCCTTGTGGACTTGAGTCTACTTTTGTATTGTTTGGACTGGAATGGTTTTCCATCATTTGCCATCTTTCCAACTCCAGAAAAGGCATTTGTTTGAAACTTGTCTCTGAATTTTTGATTCCATTGTACAGTTTTTATATCATAAATAAATTAATAAATCCATTACAACACTTTTTCAGTAAAAAGTGTTTTATGTACAGTATCTCGCATGCAGAGCAGGTTTTATTTTTTATGAGGATATTTTTATTGGACCTGCAACTGCGCATAGCAATATGAGTGTCATTCAATTTGAAATTTAAATAAAGAAATAATTATACATGTTCACAATTTTTTCCTTTGGATATTTGCCTAGTTTTCCAGTCCAGAAAATATCAAAAAGTGTTCAACTCCATAACACATGTACAAGTACATACCAAGGCTCTTAAAGAATGCAAGTCACAGCATTCTTCAATTTATCTACCTGCTGGTTCTGTCAAAATAATGATGTTGACAAGTTCAGGTTTAATACTGCACCATAAGTATTGTATGTGACAATATTTTGTTTTCAAAGAGTGCAGTATAATTTTTTAAGAAATGCCTGGCTCTGTTTTTGAGTTCCTTGGTGACCCAAACAAACAAAGGACTAGAGAATGTTCCTCCTACTACCACAAACATCACATCTGATGAGGATATCTAAAATCATGCACTGTCATGCGCATGAAAAGTATATTTCCTTCTCACCTCTAAAAAAAATAAAAGTTCCAGGTTTGGGGTGAGGTGCAAACACACACATATACATGGGTTGAATTGAAAGTTATTGTACTTTTTGAACCTGGATTATTTGGCTAGGTTATTATCAGGAAATAATAAAAAAAAAGCTGGATGAAAGAGTGTAGCAAGCATTTGAAGCAAGCCTTTTTGACAGTTTGATTTTTTTTACCAAGTGAAACATTTCCTTGGGCTTAATTTCCTTCAGACCCCAGAATTAAAGTCAAAAGGCATTGGGCAATTTGAGTTACAGAAGTTAGAGGGAGTAATATTTGAGTTATAGAAGTTTATGCAGTAATTTAGTCAAACTCCATTAAGATGCCCCACAATAAGCCACCACCCTCAGCAACTGCCAATTTAATTTGAAAACAAATTCACCTTAATAATAATAATAATAATGGAAACCCCATCAAAATGCTGCCCACCATCTTACCAAAATTATTGACAACTCATATAGGCCTCTGTCAATTTGTCTTTGACACTCTACCAAAATTATTCATGTTTCTGTGAGAGGTCACCTTTAAAATAAAAAAAAGGAAAACACACAGTTGACATAGTTTATTTCTTGGAACCATTAGCTAGATGTTAGTTCCCATATAACAGGGTTATTCTTCATGTGTTTTTTTTTTTTGGATGAACAAGAATTTAATTCCACATTTACCTGATTTTAATATTACAGTATAGAGTATTTTGGCTTATTGGTCATCAAACCTGATGAGCTGGCAAAAGTTTTTTTTAATTTTAAATTATAGCTAAACATTTGAAAAAAAATTGTGCAGCTTATCAAGGTTTGACTCTGTATTGTCATCAATATAATTCAGAAAGGGATTCAACAAAACATCTTGACATGATGAATTATGTTTTCAATTTAATTGTGGGGGGGGGGGGGGTTCCAGAAGTTAACATAACCAACAAACTAAACACACACACACAAACTTGAAACTTGTGAACCACCCCTCTTTCACACACACACATATGAGGGCCCCCTTCCCCCTTACAGTGGCTGACCTTGTTGCTTCACTGCATTTCACAACTTCCCGTCGGTTGGTTTGCTGCCCCCTCTGCTTCTTTTTTTTTCCCCCTCAAAATTTTAGGTTGGCCGAAGCAGACATTTTTTTTTGTGTGTGTGTGTGTACCCCTCCCCAACGTCTGGGTTTCTAATAAAAACAATTTTTAACGCGCAGCGTCGGGAGAGAAAGAATAAAATAAATAAATTTCCTCCCATGGTCTCACACATACATACACACTCATAAATACTCTGCAGCTGCAACGTGTTCTATCCGAAAATCGTTAGCAACCGGCCTGGTGTGTATAGGTTTCAACATCGACCCGGGAGAAAAAAGCCGTTTGAGAAGTTGCAAACGGAAATTTAATTTAGAACAGTTGAGGAAAATGCGATTACGGCATTTTTTTTCTTTCTGGCCAGTAAATAGGTTGCAGTCNAATATTTTTGTGGTTTTTCCATTGTTTTGAAAACAATTATCAGAATTTTTCTTTGAAATGTTCATCTTGCACTAAAACTAAAAAGCTATCCCAAATAATCACTTACCACTGCTCTTAGTATTCCAAAACTGTAAAGAAAAGCAGGAGAGACAAAACATTAAGGTGTACTGCAGTATTTCAGGAAAAAGAAGGGGTACAAATGTATCCCTAATTCTTACCTGAGCTTAGTGCCAGATTGAGGAGATGCTAGATGAGGAAAGAAGGGAGAAAGGCAGATATGAGGAAGAATAAGAACACAAGGAAATGATGCAGCTTGAAGAGATGTGGGAAGTAAGGACAGGAGAAAAGAAGGAGGAGAGAAAAGCATGTACACAGCAAGGAAGGGATATGAATAAAGGGAGTAGTTTGGCGCCTGCATGTCTTTTTCACTTCTTGTTCTGCTCCCCCACATTTTATCCAACACTAAGTCCTCAATGATTAAGGTGGTATGCCAGACTTATTCAACCTATATCTACTCATCCTTGGGTTGTCAACCTTTAGGCATGCAACTGTCCCTGAACCTTTTTATGAATAAAATGAAGTAAAAATGTAATGCTCTTGAAGAGGCTTCCTTGGTTTTCAACATACAGTATCTTTAAGAATCAGAAGAAATCAAAAACCTTGAATTTTATATACTGTAATTTACTTCCAAGATTCTTAAATGTTTTGGAATTATTGTCCAAGAAAATCCATAGTCTTGCATGACAAGCACCTCAATTTTTGATCCTGATTTATGGGAGAAAAGGTGTTCAAGGGTATGTTGATTAGAGTTGTTCCAATAAACTTGTTACAACAAATCATGTCAAGCAACAAAGTGATTCATTACATCCCTGATGATGGCCAAAATGCTAAATGTTCAGTATTTGGATTTCTGTATGAACATTTCATTTGTTACCAATTTTTTCCTGCATGATTTCAATGGTATTTCTGTACTCAGATTTTACTGTCTACAATGTGTGGTACTCAAAAATTAATTGAATTACAAGGCTGACCAAACCAATACTTGTAATGAGTTGCTTTCCATAATATAATTCATCCAGCCCAGGAATTGCTTAACCAGATGTCCTTGCTCTTTTAAGGTCTGTGCATTATTCACATGCTTAGTTTGAAATGAAGAAAAAATGTTCAAAACAAATATTACTAACATACCTTGCTCAATAGCCAAAACTGAAAATGTCCTAAGGATTTCTGTATACAAATTTTATTTATGAAAAATCTTTGCCTAACGCCAATGGCTTTCTTGTAATCCGATTTTACTGTATATGTGATACCCCAACAATAAGTGAATTATCAGACTGGCCAAACCAGCACTTGGAACATGTTTTTTTTCCATGATGCAGTTTAAGTAGACATTCAATAATTTTATCTACAACGATTCTGTTTGCATGATGTTATTTTTTTGGTCATGTATAGCCTATAAAGCTCAGATAATAGAATGGAGGTTCTATATAACAAAACTCTCTATAGGAAGAATTTTTTTTCTGGTTGAGACAGTCTGCCTGCATAAGGCTTCATCCACAGGAATCTCTTCACCAACCCACTTGAAGATCTGTCCATTATTCTCATGCACAGTTTGTAATAAAGAAAATACAATTATTTATTATTTTCAATAATCCATTCTTTTAGGAATATTCTAGTGGATTAAGCCCCAGACTCTCCAAAATTCCCCTCTCCCCCTTTAACTTTTGTCAGCATAGAAATCTCTCAACCACCATCCTTCTTTTGAGGTCTTTCCATTGATCTTAGCTCAGTTTGTAATGAAGAAGAAAGGTATGCTATTATTTCCTATGATCAATAATCCATTTCTAAAATAATATTCAAGTGAATTAAACAACAGACTGACCAAAATCCCTCTATATCCCCCCTTTTCACATTTTCAAAAGCAGAAATGTCTCAACTGCTGGACCCCCATTTTAAGGCCTTTCCATTATTCTCATGCACAGTTTTTAATAAAGAAAAATATTTAATATATTCAATAATCAATAATCCATTCTTCAAAGAATATTCCAGTGTATGAAGCCCCAGACTTACCAAAATCCCAGACTTACCAAAGCAGAAAAAAATCTCTGAACCACCCAACCAATTTTTCAGGTCTTTTCATTAATTGCTCATGCACAGTTGGTAATAAAGAAACAATATTTATTTACTATTCTCAATGATCAATACTCCATTCTGCGGAGAATATTCCGGTTAATTTAGCCACAGGCTGACCAAAATAATCCTCTCCCCCCACATGCACTTCTCTTAAGTGCCCCCCCCCCCCCCCCTGCTCAGGTCTACCCATCTTATCCATAATCCCTTACCACAGGAACTCCTTCAAGGCGGCTGTGATTTTGGTCCAGCAGGGCGTCCGTCCGCCAGACGCGCCTGCGTGCGTGCTTATGAGAGTGAGAGTGAAGTGAGTGTAAACGAGGGGGGGGGGGGGGTGATCCGGGAACCCTTTTTTTGGTATGCGAAGGCCACCAGCCATGAACTTGAAGCCAGGGGTTCATGGGCACATGAGGACGCACACACGCCAGCCTCGCCTGTCTTTCGTCTAGCCGCAGGAAGGAAGGCCAAAGTACCCGTGGAAAAGAAAGGGGGGGGGGGAGAAGGAGAAGAGAGAGAGAGAGGATGGTATGAGGTGTGTGTGTGTGTGTGTGTGGCAAAGACTTGAAGGGGGAAAAAAAAAAGAAAGAAAGGTAGCAGAGTCAGGATCCTATTTGGTTTACAGTCCAGGACATGCCTCTCTTCTGAGGAATTTGGAACAGTCCAATACAGTAGAATTTAGTTACAACCAATCTGGTTGCAATGAATACACATGGACTCTTTCTGTAACAAATCTTGTCTGCAACAATTTTCTCCATACTGTATAAAGTATTTTTTTTTTTACTGGTACCACTGGGCTAAATCACCATGTTATAGGGGTTCTCTACAACAAAATTAATTTTTTTCTGATCCCTTGAGTTTTGTTGTAGAGAGAGATAAAGAGAGAGTCCATCTGCAATTGATCACAATGAAGTCATTTTTAGGTCCTCATCCCCACACAATACCCACAATGTTAAATGAGCTACAGTAACTTTATTTAAAAAATTTAATTACATCAAAGCTACTGTATTTTGCTCGTCCCATTGGCTTTGCTGTAATGTGATTTTATTGTCCTTTGGTTGATGGACTCAATTGATTCCTAGGGTTATGCAGTTTTCCATACAGGGATATCTGAACTCAGTAATGCAGAAGTTTCTCACACTTGTGATGATTACAGTTGAACAAAATTTGACAAAGACATTTTTCGAATCAACAAAATCAAGGCTATTCAAAATTTTTTCAACTACAGTATTTATAAAATGTATAATATATCTGATGAGATCAAAAATGCCTTTGAAGCAGTTGTGGCACTAAATCCCACCAGAAACAAGGATAAACCAAATTTAACAGAATAAAAAGTATGAAAAGAAGCAATCCAAAAAAGGCAAAAAAAAAAAGTCAATGACAGAGAGATTCCTCACCACTGCTGGAAGTCAACTATAGCCAAAGCAGGGCATGTTATTGTACAACCTCAGAAGTTTGTGGAAGCATCTTTATCTCTTGTGCAAAACAAAACTTTCACTTCTAGCAAGTGCAACTTGCAATTTTGATTCATCCATATCCTGAGTCTAAAAACATGCCCAATTAAAGTTTGCTGTAATTTGAGTCACATTACAGTGCCAAATTTGTATTGTGCCAATAAGTTGTAAGCTTTGTCTCACTCATGAGTGTCCCCTAGACACAACATCCCCCCATTAGATGTGCAATTCCGTTCCGTTTTTCAGAACATCCACAAAATTATTCTTGTTGCCGCGGTTCGTTTCACCTCATTCCTCTGTTTTGTTTCCATTCTTGCCCCCCTCCCCTAAAAGTACTGTAGATGAAGCGAAGCTCAAGGAGGAGGAAAGGGAAACGCGGAGAAAGGGAAGCTCGGGGGGAAAGAGAGAAACAGCATACCGGGACCGGGAGAGAAGAAAGACGGACAGGCGACGCAGACTCCCGCGCGCGCGCGCGCGCTCACATTCGAGATGCGTGAAGACACGCATTTTTTCCCCCAACCTCCGTGTCTGTCTGCGATCCCTGTCCGTCTTCCCAGCGCATGCGCGCTCCCTCGGTGTGCCCTTGAACGTGAATCTCTTTACTCTCTCTTTTCCCTCACCTCCCCGCGGGCTCGAGGAGTCGATAACCCTCAGGGAAACTTCCTTTTATGCTTCCATTCTCTTCTTCTTCTTTATACTTCTCTCCCCTCGCCTTCGTATTCTTATTTTTCCGTTCCTTGTATTCCTTTTTTTTTTATTATTGTAATGCGTTTTTTTTCCCTGTGCGTGGAGTTATTTTCGGCTGCCTGGCGTTCCTCCCGATTAACGCGTGAGAAATACGGATCCGTCTGGTAGTGTTACCAAGGGATGAGATGGCCTTGTGGAATGTTTGAACACGGCATACGCAGAGAAATTTTCATTACAAGGAACTCGCAGGAACCCGAAAAACATTATAACGGAAAAATCTATATTCTCTTCCAAATTTTGTCTCACAGCCTTTTGTATCCTGGAAGACAGTTTCTTCCCATTTGCAATTTTTCTTGAGATCACTCAATGATGTTCAGGAAAAGGAGAAAGGAAAATACTGTACATAAAAAGAGTCAGAAGCATATGTTTGATATGGAGTGGCAATAAATGCAAAATAATGCAATGAAAATCATGTGGACTCCTAAACCTATCTTGTCTACAATGATTTTCTCTGTTTCAAAAATAAATGTTTGGGTTCCATTGGGTTCATTCCCAATTTAAAAAAAAGGTTTCCTGCAGTAAAATTTTTTCTTTGACAAACTTTCTTCTGGCCCATTGCATTTTGTTGTAGAGTGAGTCCACCTGTAATATATCTGTACTGTATTGAGGTTTCTTGTAAAGTAAAATCTTGGATTATATTGTCTAGCGTGCATATCATGTCTAACCCTTTACCCTACTTCAATTTGCAATGGATTCAAGTGTTAGCAGAACCTGGGATCAGATTTTTCTCAGTCAATAGCCTTGTAAAACAATGCAGTCATTCTTATCCTGAAATTATTTTAACTTACTGTGAAGATGAGAAAGATGAGTACAGTACTGTACTGTTTTTGCCAGCATAAATAATTTTCATTACATAATTCCTGCAATTTTAACACTGCACAGCAACATGAAGAAAGGAAATGAAAAGAAGAACTTGGTTATCTGCATGGAGGAAAAGGAGATTCAATGACGGTTGCTTCATTAAAAGGAGCCTTCACCTTGAAGTGAAGATGCTTCTGTCATCCACATGATATTCAAAGTACGTTTTGACTAACTAAGGCCAGGTTATCTCTCTTGGAGGCATAATTTTGAATTCCTTTACAAAAACAACAAAATCTGAGGGATGAAGAATGTTGAAATTACAGTGCTTCCATGAAGGTCAGTTTTTCATGGAAATGCTGGAAATTGGAATACAAAGAAATCTACAGTAGGAGGACTTGAAGGAAACCAATTTTTCAAGATGAGTTTTCTTGGTGAAGTACAAAAAATCCTTTAAAATTCCATGGGCTTCCAAATAAAATTACAGCAAAGTTCTTTTTTCTTCTGTGGTACAATGAAATCTCCAAGGATAATTTGAATGAATGAATGAAAAGAAAACTTTATTTGCCGCTTTTCAGCATTCACAAGGCACAACCAAGACTCCCACATCCAAACCCCCTCCCCACCCAACCCAACTCCCCCCCAAAGACATTCAATCAATTCAATTAAATATTACCCCTTGTTGATAAATGAAATAAGAAGTTGTGAACAAATAAGAAATCTCTAAATGATATTTGGAGGTTCCATTGTTATTATTTGGACATATAGAATTTGCATGCATGCATCCAAAAAGCTGTTTTTTGGAATCAAGTTTCCCATAAAATTCTAAAAGCTGAACATAGATTCAAAAAACAAAGAAACTGTATGAAAAAAATGAGACACACTAGACTCAGCTTTAATGATGACATTGCTGGAATTAACCAAACACTGAGAACCTTGGTTTATGACAGAAGTTGGTTCCTTTTGAATGATCCAAGACCTGGGAAGGCTTCAGGAGAAATTTGTGATTGATTCATTGATACCAAGAATAATTGTGCTCATGTGAAATCAAAACACATCCACTAGAACGACCTGCCTGAGGGGATAGGTTTTCAAAGCACTTCTTTGTCAAAAAATGTATTCAATTGATTTCCAAGTGAAAAAATTACTCAAAAATGTTAAAATGCATGGCTTTATTATAACTAAGTTAGAGTATTCTTTTTCAAGTAATTGTCTGCAGAAGGCCAGCAACATTGGACTAAAAACCTGTCTATGATTGAAAGTTTTCTTCAATATCTTACTTCAGAGGACTAGTGAAAAGTTTGTATATAGTTTTTTTGAGAGAACCTTGTGAAAAGTGAATCATATGACCAGGTGTGAAGTAGACTCACATGAGCTCCTATGCATATAGGTACAGTACTATGAAGTACAGTATCTTGTAAAATTGAACCTCTCTAATTCAAATTCTAAGGTACTGTACAAAAAATGTCAGAGTTCTAAAAGTAAGGAATATAGAAGCATTTGTTTAAGTTAATTAACTTATTTTCTTTCCAAATATTATGTATATTCAATTTTATTAGATGCTGCTCTATCTTCAGAAAGATTCAATTTTCCTTGTGGATTGGATAAAGACAATAATTTGGTTCTGGAAGAGGTGTTCTAAAATTCATTCAAAATGTAAAGCCTCAATACTTTAGAGACTTTGATTAAGATAGGTTTGACCCCAATATTTTTGAATTGGGGAGGTTTAAATTGAATTGGAAAAAAGGGACATTGGCCAAGGATTTGCAGAAAATTCAAATTAGGGGAGTTTTGACTCAGCAAGAGTTCTAAGTCTGACATTCACAGTGAGACAAGAAAAAAACATATTTTAACTTGAACCTTCAGTATATGGTTTGACACTATCTCTTTTACTTCATCAAAGTTTACATTTTTTGACAGATTATCCTTTTTAACTGAATTTCAGAACAGCTTTGGAAGTTTTGAAATGTGCACATTTCTGACTCAAATTTCTCCTTACTTTAAACTGATTTCTCAAGCAACTCACTTTTATTTGCAATAAAAATGTTTTCATGGAACTCTCTGTCAAAAAGTAGCTTGAGCATTTTAAAAAGAGCAAATAAGTATGAAAAAATATCATCCCAGATGGATAAAGGATAATAAGCCATTATCCCTGCTCATCTGGATGGGTTCAGACTCATTGATGGGAGTGACATGGGTTTTTGTGTCCTGCTGCTGTGGGCATTGCATGGATGCAATAATGTGGAGAAAACACGGAAATGGACTTGTCCTTTGCTGCCGGGTTCGAAACCCGGGTGCTTTGGCCTGTCTGGCTTCGGCTTCCTGGTTGGTCCTTCGGCACCCTATATGCCATTACCATTATTATTATTATCATTATTATTATTCTGACAAGGGGTTGAAGGATGTTGGGAACCATCTATGCCGGATAGGTGAGACCCCTTGCCTCTGGTTCTCTTTCTTTCTGGCTATATATTTTATTCAGTTTTTTTTTTGTGCGTATGTGTGTCCTGTTCTTCAAACCCGGTGTCTTGTGGAATCTGAAGGACAACGGCTGACAACCCAAGCATGAACTTGAAAAGCCCGGGTTCATGGGCACCCTTTTTTTCCGGGCATCAAAAAAAGGGGGGGCTCCTCATTTGGTTGCCACTGTGCCTCATTCATGTCTGCTGCTCTCCTCAAGGATTCAGCCTTGTTTGGTCTTTGATTCAGGACTGACAATCTTGGGAACCAGGTATCATGCATTATTATTGATAAATTTTATGTTAAAAATATATATAGATAAGTCTGGTTATTTCAGAGCCTGTCATTGTAAGAAACTTTAGGAATACTAACTCAGTTACAAATCTTGTGCTCAAGTTCACTGGAATTTCTGGAAGTGGAAGGGCCAAGTGTTTTTAATTCTGGTTCTAAACTATTATTCAAGGTGAGGGAGACATTCTTTAAGAAAAATTTCACAAGATTATAGTGTATTTCATAAATCATGTACAATACAGTATAGTGCATTTTTTGTGGGTATTTCTTTTTATGAAAAATTAAGAAAAATTAGCTCAGGTTAAGTCAGTAGAGTTTATCTATCATTGGATGTGTCTTTGTCTCAAGGTTTAACAATTTTTGTTTTGATTGTTCACAGGGAGGGACTTAGGGACAGGTTGTTGGCACCATTTTTTCACCAGACTAAAATTTATAAAATATGGGCTGTACATAGAAAAAAATTATGTTTTCTTTTTGAGCTGGTTGCTTTTCATGTGTAGACAAATTTGAAACAAGCATGCTCCAAATTGGTCTCATTTGTTGTCTCATCATTTGACTCATCAGTTGAATAGCTGTCAGCTAACATTTTTGGCAGTACATTATGGGTATAATGAATATGTTGAATGTTGTTGCTCCTTTTAAATGTGAATAAATGTGCTTGATTGGACAAAGTGGGGCAAGACACACTTTTGCTACTAAACAAAGATTTATTCAGCNTACTGAGGAGGAAAGGAAATTCCATGGCCTGGATTTGCATGCAGCTCTCACACCAGCCCTTGCAGTCCATGGCATACACACACATGCTTACTCATTCCTGGTAACCATGTCTAACATGGGGGAAATTACACCAGGCACGACCCAGACCCCAGGCCAAATCATTGACTAGTCTTTCCCCAGACTTTGAGAGTGGAGATACTGTGAATCATGAAAGGTATGGTTGAAAACTTTTGTCAATCTGCAATACTGTACAGTACAGTGAAGTTAACTCCTCAAGTTTTTGAGTTGGAGTCAATGCACTAAACCCTTTTTGGATACATGAAACAACACTATGATAAAGCATTTATGAAGCCTGTTTGTTATCAAAAGATTATACACTGTGATATTCAATTTTAAAGTGTCAAAAATTTCCAAAGATAAAAGAACTGCATTTCAGACAAATTTTGTGAGAACATGTTTGTCAGAGATGTGGAAAATTGTTAATACCAATATTTTTCAGTCCTTACTTAATCTGATCTTTTTGACAAATAAGGGAAACCAATGATAATTCTTTCAGCATGAAATTCATTATAAAAACATAACTTCATCATTCTTAAAAAAAATCACTTAAAAGTAATCTAATGTTGAGCAAAAAACTGGGTTTTCATTCCATTCCATTCCAGCATTCCTTTGTGTCTGACATGTATTTTCAGTTTAGTAAATTTTATTTTTCAGTCCAACTTGGAAAATTCATAGATTTGAGTTACACTATTTCCTTGCATTTTTTGGAATATTGCTTTATGAATATATTGATGCTAAAAACACAGTGGAAGTTTAACCATATTATCAATTCATGACAGTAAATCTTGACAAAATTTCAATACTGCCATGGAAATCAAGTACAGCAACTATTTTTTGGGAGTCCAGCAATTAGGACAACCACAGTACATTAACTTTCATCCAGTTAGATAATGTTGATAATTCAGTTCTCAATAAATCTGAGAACTGTGTTGTCAGTTGTGTGAAATTTGTCAAAAAGGATAGAGAGTAAGGGAGAAATACTCAGAAGAAGCTCAAGAACGTTAGCAATGCTTTGATGATTCCTGTACATTTATACTCCTGACAGAATCCCGCAGTGGGGTTTTGAAGTGTAAATCATTTGATGCGTTCCCATCACTGGCGCGCATAAGCAGCCACAGACCGATAGGAGGCGATTTGGGTTCAACCTGTCAAACCAGAGAAAGTGTCCCTGTGGAGCAGATCAGATCTTGTCATGCACCATTTTTCATGTCAGAAGAATACAGTAGAATTAGTCATTTGAGCAGTCTTCTGTTTCATTTTCAAACTCCAAAGAAGAATAGATTGGAATCTCAAATGGAATTTTAATGAAAGGAAGTAATTTATTGACTTGAGCTTTCACATTGGAAAATTTGAAAAACTTAGAAAAGATATACTGTACCAAAAAACTGCTGTCTAGAATTTAAATCAAGCTTCTTTTGTGAAGACATGCTTTCGATTATTAAATATAATTTTGTTTTCAAAATTATAATTTTCTTCAATAGCTTCCTTTACTCTGATTATACTGTATTAATTTTTTTAAAATAAGGCTTAGCGCACATGGAGTTAAGTATTGTACTATAAGTCCCAAGCATTTCTCTGTTAATTTTCAGTTGTTGGTGATGCAGCAACTCTTGTTTCATGTGAGAAGAAGACTTTTGGAAAATACAGTTACAAAAAATTAAAAATTGTGAAATTCCTGAGAGAATTGAAGGAAATGTGGAAAAAATGAATGTTCCTCTGTTTTAATTTGCAGGTACTGTACTTTACTTACACCCCTGGAACCCAGATAGTGCTTTCAAAGCTTCAGCACCATTCTAAGCATTTGTGGGTGACAAATGATACAGCAACCTGGAGAGATAATAATGAAGCACTCTCCATTCTTAATACAGTAGAATCATTCAAACAAATCTAGTTATAATGAATAAACAATATAAAAAATCATTCTAGGTCCCTGCCTGCTAGGTACAATGTTAAATGCATTACTCTGTAAATTTTTTTTACAACAAAGCTGTTTTGCTTCTCTCAATTACTTCATTGTAACAAAATTGTACATTACAATAATGGTCCTTGTCCCTGGAAAAAATTCAATATCATCCTGAGTACATTCATGACCAGGTAATCAATCACTCACCCCATTTACATGAACAATACCGTGCCAAATAGTTTTTCTTATTGACCTCATACTATTCTTTCCTCTCCAGATACAATTTTTGTCCACCTTCATCTCCCTCCCTTTTTTAATTATATCCAAGCTATAGGCTGGGACAATGTCAAGGCATTTTCCTGGAGGATTACCTGGGATATGTTCTTTGAAATGTATGGTTTGTACATTAATTCCTGCTTCTTTTTTTAAATCTCAAGTAAATTGGGAAATAAGAAGAGCTACCCTTTGGTCAACTTGCCCAGACGGACAGGCTATGGCGTGGCGGAGGAAAGGGAGAGGATCAACCGACGGGTGGACCAACGGCCTCCTCCCCTCCCTCGACCCCGACAGCTGCCACTGGTTCCCAGTCTTACCAACGTCCCCTTATTATCATTATTGCTATTTGTTATATACTTTTTATTTCATTTGTGTCTATTGAGAGGAAACAGTAAAATTAAAATTGATTGTTGCAGAGCTGCAACATTCTGGTGTTGAAGTGCATCCAGCACATATTTCAGAAATATCTCTGCTGGCAACTTTTTACACAGTTTGAAAAATAGGCTGCATTCTGATAAGGAAAAAAGCGAATCCTACCTATTTTTGGGGACAAATTATTAAAAAGTTTTGTATTCAGAAATATTAATGAATGAATGATTGAACAGAACACTTTATTTGCTGCTTTTCAGCATTCACAAGGTTCAATCAAGATTTCCACAGCCAAACCCCCTTCCCACCCAACCCAAATTCCACTCAATGACATTTAATTACTTCAGAGCAGGAAAGCACAAATTGATAACAAAAATAAAAGAAAACACAATACAACATATATGAAATACAACTGGACATCTTACATGTATGCATACACTCATTCATTCCCTGACATTGGTAACAAAATATATGTAATACCATATTAATGAAACTGGAGGATCCTGAGATTCTTGGTTTGGACAATTATTCTTCTCACAAACGTTATAGGCAATTTTCAGCAAAAAAAAAACAACAACAGAAAAATAAGTATTTTAGGAATAAATGTTTGCTTACCAAACATTTTAATGATCCATATAAATCAGACGTTTGCTTCCCCACAAGTTTAAAAAAATACTTGAATGAAATCTCACAGCATCTGATATTTTCTGCTGCATTAGTGGTTAATTTCTACAAACAAATTGCATCATATTTTTAAAGCATTAAATACTTCAGCTTCTTCTGACAACTGTATGAATCCCTATGTGTCCTACAAAAATGGTGGGATAAATTATACTTCTCCTCTCCTGTCAGTCAAACACCAGACTCTTCGAAACAAAATTTCGCAATGTTTCTACATGTTTTATATTGACTTAAACATTGTTCCTATGTACTTCACATTTTAGTGGGTCTACTGGTTTAATATCAAGTACAGTATGAAAAAATTAGTATTTAATTGGAGGATCTAAAGCTAAAATTATCAATCAAATGCGCAGTTTACAAGTACAGTACTCTACAAGGTTTGATCAAGTCCTAGTGCGCTCTTCGTTCTGTTGAAATCAGAATGATTCCATTCCTTGGAATTTAAATCAGCAGAGAATGTCGTAAAATTATTAAAAAGATCAATGAAGGTATTGATGGGCACACATAAACGGTCCCTTATATTGAGAGGGTGATAAGATCTCCTACAAATCATCCACCATCTTTAAATGTTTATCACAGATTTGGTTATCAAATCTATACTACTGTACATCTGTTGCAATTGGTCTAAAAGCTCTAAATAATCCCAGTTCTAATGCAGTTGAACTTCCTTTGTCATGCATCCACAATAAAATCCTTATGGAAAATTCAGCAAAGATTTTTAAAATTGCTCAGCAACACTGGATTTTTTCAATTACAGTTGAACCTCTTTAAGTCAAATTTCAAGGGACCAGAAATAAATTTGTATTCACGGTGTTTTCAACTTGAGGAAATTTTAAGTTATACATGTTTGAGTTATGGAACCAAGCATTTTTGTTGTGGGAAGCATAGAAGAATTGCACTAAATTGTAAATGGTGATATTCTGTGGCTTAAATTGCTCCAAAATGAGTTGAATGGATGCTGAACTTCAAGACATGGGTTCATTGGCCCAATTTTGTTGGTCACATCCTTTCAAAGTACATCAAATTCCATTTTATTGTTTTTTTTGTCTTCCTGTGTCAAGAAAAATATAGCCAAAAGGCCTCAGAAAATTGAACTTATGGAGGTTTTAAGGGAAAAGCCTTCAAGATAGGGAGGGTTTTTTTAAATGCATTGTGTCTATGGGAATTCAGATATGGACTTGAAAACAATTTGACTTTGGGAGGTTCAATTTATTGAGGTTTAAATGTACAAGTTTGGTACTCTCAGGAAATATGCCCAAATACTGTACCACCTCAAGTGATCAGCATAGTACTGGTGGACAATAGAGGCAAGTATCTTACTTTTTCAATTGTTTTATTTTCTGACATCATACATTATTTAATCCTTCTTTCAGTTATAGTTAAAGCATGAAAAAAAACAAATATCTCCACAATTAGATATCCAAACCCTTAACCTCTTTTTCTAAATTGAAAATGCTGATATCACTCACATGTTGAAGTGTAGAAATTACATGCCTTACATATTTCATTATTTTTGCTCTGGAAAAAAGTAATAATTAAATCCTTCTTTCAGGAGGCTTAAACAAAGAAACATGATCATCAATGTTTCCAATTGCCTCTCAAAACCCTTGAATGCTTGTGACTTTAACAAAATTACATCTGGGAAGTGCCACAGCAAAAGTTATTTGTATATCACTTGCTAAAAATACCTGCTTTACACTTCTATTTATTTATTTCCTGAAATATTGAATAATCCTATGTTTCTCTCAACTGGTTCAAACAGGTTAGATGGCCTTCATTGATATTGAACCTCAAAATTCCTTCACTTTTCCTGTGAATTTATGAAAAAAAAAGTCTGGAAAGTGTCACAGCAGAAATTATTTGCATACCCCACCACTGGTTGAAAAATACCTGCTCAGCACTTGAATAGTATTTAATACAGTATATAATATATATATATAATATAGTATATATACTGTATATATAATATATATATTATATATATAATAACTATATAATATACAGTATATATAATATAATGAATGAACAGAAAATTTCTGTTCATTCATTCATATAATATAGTATACAGTATATAATGGAATCCATTCCTGTTACAGACGTGCCATACAGACCACAAAAGGTTGTAAATGTACATTGGCAACACTGAGCAAAGGTTTTGTCCTTAACTGCGCAGATCGGGTTCCTCTGTCCCTCTTCCGTTTCCCCCACCCCCCCCCTCACCACCTCCCCCCCTTATGCTTGTGGAGAGAATTGGTGCGTGGGGTTTTAGATCCAGTTTTAGAATGGGATGTCTGCTTCAGCAACGTTCAGGACATCCTTGGTGGAAAGAGAAGGGGGCGCCAACGGCCCTCTTTGCTCGTCAACCGACACTGCTGTCACCAGACCCCACCACTCAAGGGTGAAGCCTTCTTCTTCTTCTTCAGCATCATCACTTGTCTGTTTCTTGTTCTCTTTTTATTTTTCACCTTGAAGAGCCATAGACATTTTTTTTGGAGGGTTTGCCTTCTGGGGTGTGGAGGTGAGAGAGAGAGAGAGAGAGAGGGGGGGGGGGGGATGAGAACAAGAAATAATATTGAAGTGTCAGCATCTGGAATTGAATTCACCAGATGCATTGGTACAGGTGGACTCTACCTACAACAACAACAAAAATCAAAGGGGACCAAAAAAATTGTTAAGAGATTTTTTTTGTGGAGAGAACCTATGTACAGTTGAACCTGAATTACTCAACCTGCCTAAGTCAAATACCTGCCAAAGTCTAATTTTTATCAAGTTTCTATCTGAATTCCTTTGGAAAAATTGCATTAAAAATATTTTCCACTCAAGCCTCTGTAATTCAAATTTTCTGAGGCCCTTTCATTATTATTCTATTGACCCAAGAAAGAGAAAAGCAATATAAAAAAAGTAAGTGGATGTGTTTTGAAAGGAAGTGAAAGACTAATTGAGCAAAATGAACCAGGCAACTTCAGCATCTTGTCTACTCATTTAAGAAGCAAAATAGGTTCAAGAATATTATCATTTAAAATTTCCTGCACTCCTTGTACTTTTCCCATAACAAAAATGTTTGCTTCTCTAACTTGAAACCTCACTAAATCCATTTTTTTGTTTTTGGCCTCTTGAAATTTGAATGAGAGAGGTTTGACTGCAGTATTGGCACAGAACTACGAAGGACCACAAAAATTGTTTGCAGAGAAAATTGCTTTGGAAAAGATCATTTTAGTACAGAGTCCACTTGTATTTGCCACATTTTAATACTTTGCCACTGACAAGAAATATAGAATGTGTATAAATCAACATGCTGCACACTACCTGCTCAGATTAATCTTGAAAGTTCAATTTGAAGACACTTCATTTTCTCAGACTTATTTTATCCAAGCTTATTTAATTCCAAATTTTTGGGGCTGTAATATGGTATTTTTAATCCCTCATTTTTATCATTGACTGCATTTACAATAAGCATCTGATCATTCATGATCCATTATCCCAATATGCCTCACATGAAACTGGACCAAGTTCAAATTCACTACACAGACAGTATCATAGTGAAATTCATCTTGCCTTTTCACATTTGTGCTGAACCAATAAGGAGTAATTAAGGATGTGGTAATCTACTTTGGATGCATTTTACCTGAAGTGGCCTAAAGTCAGCAGAACTTCAAATATTTGAGCAAAACCTCAACTGCTCTCAAGATCACATAATCTGAACTGACTTCCTTTGAAGTTGAGTAATTTGTTCACAGTACAATAACTGCTTCTCATGACTTGAGAGACATTATCTTGAATTCACTGTTAGACTACAGTATAATTTCCAAGCTTTGAATATTTGTTCCCAGCTGGGAGGCAAAAAGTAAGCCTGGACAGTTATGATTTGATAGGATTTTGAATTTTCCCTGATTAAATTGAATATTTATTAATGATTTTCATGTACAAGAAGATGTATGAATTCACCAGTACAGTATTTATTTCACAAGGCACTTCGCCAATTCCATGGGAAATGAACAAGCAGGAAAGTAGGACAAGCAAGTGAGAGCAGCAAGAAATTTACATACTGTTTTCCTCTTCATTCCCTTTGTTCTTCATGTAGAAGGTGAACCGCTTTTTGCTAGATTTCCTCCCCTGCCTCATGTCATGACAAACAGGAGATGAGATTTCAAGGAACTCCACAGCAAATTGTGATGGAAAAAAAAAACTGCTTGCCCTGAATGCAAAAAACTCCCCCAGTAGGTGAAATACTTTCACTTGTTTGAATTCAGCATTACCTTGCCAAAACCCCTCCCCCCCTACTGACAAGACACCTTCTGACCCAGACACATACAGGAAATTGCATTTCCCTCCTGGATCCCCCAAAGAGAGGAAAAAATACAGGCTCTTTGAACAATACAGGTTTTTCTCTCCTGGTTGTGTGAATGCCCCCTCCCCCTTTTACTGCAATGAGTGACTTCACCTCAGAGGAAGAGTAGGGAGTCATTCTGAAAACATTGAACAAATGATGGGGATATAGTCTTGTATTTTCCCCCAAAAGATGGACAAATGCAGCAGAATATCTGCCTGAAATTAGGTGAAGCATCCTGAATGTGCATTTCATGGAATTTCAATCAATGAATAAAAGCAGCAAAAATGTGACATGGATGCATAGAACCAGGACATACATAATGGCTTCTGTCATCAATGAGACTATCCTCATCTCTTTATTTCCAATCAGACAAAAAAAGTAGCAGAATCTTTGAAAAAATTTTTGGGTACTGTCAGGGACCGTAAGATGTCGCCCTTTACGCTCCAATCACTGCTACACCTGAAAATGCCACAAACACAGAAATCATTAATATCTCACAACCCTGTTTCCGACCACAAGAACTCACCTCAACTCGAAAAAAAAAAAAAAAAAAAAAAACTGCTTGCCCTGAATGCAAAAAACTCCCCCAGTAGGTGAAATACTTTCACTTGTTTGAATTCAGCATTACCTTGCCAAAACCCCTCCCCCCTACTGACAAGACACCTTCTGACCCAGACACATACAGGAAATTGCATTTCCCCTCCTGGATCCCCCAAAGAGAGGAAAAAATACAGGCTCTCTGAACAATACAGGTTTTTCTCTCCTGGTTGTGTGAATGCCCCCTCCCCCTTTTTACAGCAATGAGTGACTTCACCTCAGAGGAAGAGTAGGGAGTCATTCTGAAAACATTGAACAAATGATGGGGATATAGTCTTGTATTTTCCCCCAAAAGATTGACAAATGCAGCAGAATAACTGCCTGAAATTGGATGAATGTGCATTTCAATGAATTTCAATCAATGAATAAAAGCAGCAAAAATGTGACATGGATGCATAGAACCAGGACATACATAATGGCTTCTGTCATCAATGAGACTATCCTTATCTCTCTATTTCCAGTCAGACAAAAAAGTAGCAGAATCTTTGAAAACTTTTTTGGGTACCCTGATGTTAATGATTAAAATATGTTGACTGGATAGCTGTTTTGAAGCAATTCAAAAGACCACACAACCAGTAAAAACCTTCTAAACCAATCCACTCAACTCTTGGAAAAACTCATAAGATAACTTTCTTTACAGGGTTTCATTTTTCAAATGCATTTGCTGGTCATTTTAGTACAATATAAATTTAAATGCTATAAATTCACATCATTCAAAATATAATGCACTATAAGGAGATATCCGCATTTTGTTATTGTTCAACTCAATTCTCCTGCATCCTGTGTGTAAGATAAAAAAAATAATCTATTAGAATATGGCAGGACAGTTAAATCAAAGTCATTGGGACCTGTGGGAAACCTTCCTGACGGCTCCGGCACAACTCACCGCACCTTCACTTGCCTCAGCTGTGCTTGCCGCACCAACAGTTGCCGCTGTCATCACTTGCTGCTGTGACAACCTGCCGCAAGCCCAACTCACCGCAGAAATAACTTGCCGCTGATACAAGTTGCTGCAATTGAATTTAATGCAGGAGGATATTTGAGAGTTCACAAAACATGAGAGGTTTATAACTATTCATGGAAACACCCTTCAAATATTCCACAAGTGTTCTTGAACTATGTGAACTTGACACACTTTGCAAATTCTTGGTAATTTTTCTGTATGCATCTTCTAATTCATTGGGTTCTTTTCCTTTTTTCACTGCAGCATATACAGTTCTTCAATGCATTGATTAATATCCAAATTTAATTTTCAAATCATTTGTGTGCAAGCAGGAATAAATCCATTACAATATTACATTTAATCATGCAAAATGGTCATTATTCATGTGTGCATGGCAAGTTATTGCAGTGTGAGTTGTGTGTGCGGCAAGCCATGTGCGGCAACTTTACTTGCCTCAGTTATTCTGGCAAGTTGTAGCAGCGGCAGGTTGCCTGTGCAGCAAGAAATGACTGCGGCAAGAAATGACTGCGGCAAGTTATTTCTGCGGCAAGTTATGACAGCGGCAAGTCATAAGGGGTGTGGCAAGTTCCAAGTGCGGCAAGTTCAAGAGCGGTGAGTTGTGTCAACACGCTTCCTGACAACAAACAATTCACTTCATTTAGAGCAAACTAACATAATTGTGGCTATACTGCAGGGAGCAATAAGGGACTAAACAATTTTAGGAATGCATTTTTTGCAGCGTTTGTTCAAAACTTTTTATAACTAGGAAATCAAGACTGGATACCTTGAAGAAAAAAAAATGGAATGAAGCTTGACATGTTTTTCTGCAGTCAGTCAGGAAGGTGTTCCATGGATGTCTGTTGCCCTTCCTGCCCAGAGGGGGGCGGCAGGGGGCAAAGCTGTGCCCTCAGGTCCTCTTCAGGATTTCAATCTTGATTCCCAATTGCCCCCATACACTCACACACTTGGCACCAAGCAGTGATTTGAAGCAAGGGGCTGGCAGGCTGAGTGGGAGAAGAAATTGGTGTTTTTGCGCGGGATATTGGCAATATCAGACTGTGGTGAGGGGGGCTGGAATGTGTTTCATAAATGAGGAAATTGCCTGCTGCTTGCTGATGATTTGTGGCTTGGAATGCATTATAAAAAAAACAAAAAAATAAAATATGCCTGTGTATGGGTGTGTGTGTGTGGAGAATCTGGATTAAAAAATTCCTTGCCCAAGGGGAAACAAAATATCAGGCTGAGACATGCAATTTGTTTTCAATTCCACACACTTTTCCTCAAATTGCCCCTCCCTCTGGCCACATTTTGTTGTCACTTATGCCATGCAAAAACTTGCAGGAGTTTCCTGCATTAATGTTCATCTATGAAAGTGCTTCAACTTCACAAAAATTGCTTATCTTTTTTTTGAATTACTGTTTACTAAATTGTGTGACAAAAGTAGTAGGTCCTCCATGCTTTTAAAGTGCTTCAACTTAAGTTCTGTCAAGGCAAGAACAAAAAATGGAGACAAACCTGGAAGAATACATTATTAACAAAAGGACAATAATGGATAAAAATGGAGAGTTCATTCATCAGAAAAAAGTACAGCAAGACCTCCCACATGTGGACACCTCAACATGCCAACAATTCAACATAGGGACATTTATTTTTCAATAAAAAAAGGCTAGACATGTGGACACTGACTGGACATGTGGAACCTTCATGCTAAAATCACCAATAAGTTTCAGGAAAAGTGACTTTTATCAAGTTGTATTTTAAGAAGCAGATATTTCAAACCATAAGAACTATGCAAGAAAAATGATTTGGTATTTCCCCCATCCATTCAGCTAATTGAAAAATACCTCCAGCATAGAGGGACTTCCTTCTCTCTTGGTAACTTGGATGTTATTTTTATAGATGTCAAAATTTAAATGTACTGTACAGAGGTACATTATTCAATGCTCAAAATATTCTTATTGAGCTGAAAGATATTCACTGGCAGACAAACTTTTTTTCATGGAATTCTTATGAATATGTCTTCCATAAAACACCAATTAAAATTGTATAATTTAAGTCTATTGGAAAATGAGTATCAACTTAGGGACATTTCAACTTAGGGACACTCTTGATGCACCAATAACATCCTCATCTTAGGGTCTCACTGTAATGTATATACACAGTAGTGCAGTTTTATCTTTTTGGGACATCTGCAAATTCATCCTTTCATCCAGAGTCTGGATTTTGAAACTAATGGGCATTTATTTACTTTTTGAAAGCAAAAATCTGATCCAAAAAATTCCAGATTTTTTTTGTCTTCTGTCTGTTTCAAACCGTTACTACGCTTTGTCATGAAAAGGTTTATTTTGAAAAAGATTGCACTGCCACGGTAGAAAAATTACGTGGTCAGAACTGGATCACATGTCTGTTCTCCTCCTTCCATCAGACACCGTTGGCAACGCTGTCCGACGAGACAGTCTCGTTGTATATATTCTCATCACTTTTACTTTCGTACATGTTTGAGTTAGCAAAGAAAAAAAAATGCTGAGACGAAAAATTGAAAAATCTAGTCCTTCATAAGAGAACATTTATTCGGAGATTCCCTAAAAAAAACTTCTTGGACCAATTCTGTTCAATTTTTTTCTCTTATTTCCCGCTCAAAATTGGTGGAAACAGTCTCGACAGGAAATAAAGGTCATCACTTGGTCTTTTATTTAATGATCAATAAACGGGATTAAACAAAAACCTCAAAGAATGTGTTACTTCAGAAGTAACTGGGCTTCCAGTGGATAATACTTGAAAGAAATTCTTGGTCCAAACTTGTTCAAGTCTGTTCTCATCTTTCCACCCCCCCCCCCCCCCAGGGCAGGAGTATCTTTTACCATATTTTGCACTTGCTTAAATAATCGAATAACATAAA
>CAJPEX010002508.1:0-38726 GCA_905338405.1 Notodromas monacha
TAAATCCAACGGAAGCCATTTTCATGGTTTCCAGGCAAGCAAGTGTGTGATTACTCGATGTCATATTTTATCGGCTGGTTCGAGGAATTGATTGATGTGTTTTTCGAGCTGAAAACTCATTCCTGCATTGATTGATGTAAATTATATGGAATTACGTACGGATTTCTACGATAACTGCTGGGCACTTTCGGGCATATGGACGTAGCATGGATGAAGAGACATTTTTTCTGCACCGGAAACTGTTCTTCCGAAGTTTAGAATTGAGTGTCGAAGAAGCAGAAAAATTGCGAAATCATTTATAATCCTTGCTTTTGAATAGCCAGGGTTTTTCTTTTAAAGATATTCAACGTGAAGTATGGAATCCTCCGAATGAAAAATCGCCAACCCGTTTGTCTTCATGCAGAGTTTCGCAGATTTTCTGCAGAAGGGACCAGGTCAAGCTTGAATAATGGGTTACTCCTCGACCAGAATGCCCTGGTTGCATGGTAAATTGATTATGAAGCAATGGAACTCTCAGACCATGCTGTGGTATTTGAACGAAACGTGTACTGAAAGTACTGTGTCTCTGAATCACGATGAGGGATTTCAATAATTCCTGTCAGCTGAGGTAGAGGTTGAAAATTTTTCTGCGAATCTAGCGAAGCTCACTTTTCCTCGGGGTCCTCCAAAAAAGCTGAGCTTGTGTCCAAAAAGAAAAGCATCCTTTACCGAAGGAATATTCAAATATGTGAAAAATTTTTTATTTCTGCCGAAGCTTTGTTTTGTTGCACCAACCGAGAAGTCCCTATACACAAGCCCAGAATTTGGAAAAAAAAATTTTATACTGTACATGGAAGAATTCTGATCATCTTTTTCATGGGATGAAATTAACCTCCTTTGTTCAGCAGTACTTTCCAATAATCAGTTGAGTATAATTTTATTGTCCCTCTTTTTCTATTCGACCATACAAGGAGAATATATATGCAGAACAAAAGGCCAATAAACCGTATCTTTTTTTCTAAAATCCAGGCACGGGTTTCTAGAATATAAGTTGTATTTCTTCTCAGTGTATATCGAGTGAAAAAAACCAAGAAATTCGTCAATGTGAAGTTTGTTGAAGCCTTCATTCCCAATCTTCGTTTCGTCACATCAGCGTGTCAGTGGCTAAAATATAAGTTCGGATCCCGCTAAATATCTGAGGCTGGGGGATCCTGGTACCTTCCTATGGGTCAGTATTCGCAGTGAAGAGAATTTAGTTAGGTAAGTAGTAACTTTCCCCAGGCTAACGGTGCCCTTGCCTGGGGGTCTGATACTTTTGTTATGTTATTCGCTCACTTTTTAAAACTGGGAGTTGACTGAAATGATAAGTTTCCAGCAAGCACTCGAAATCTCGGTTTCAAAAGAGGTTCAACGAAAAAAAAAATTGTCAACCCATTATTGCACAAAAAACAAGCATTTCAAAAAGGATAATTGATCGTTATCAATAAATTACAAGGCGGCAAAAAAACTTCCATGCCTCTACAATACATGCAGTTCAATTCATTCTCGTATTATTTTTGATATAGTATTATCAGCATAAGGGAATTGCTGTTTGCAACCTTTCCTTACAGATATTGAGTTCATTTTCCATCATAAAATAAAAAGGTCAAGATTTTCCTATACAGTACATTGCTCGTACTAGTGGCAAACAAATATTTTTCAACAAAAAATACAGTATTTTAGTTCAAGTACTGTACAATATTTTTATATCGAATGATACGCATCAGGTAATTTACTTTCTGATTAGTATATCTCCAGTCTTCGAGGACCAGCAATTCTGCGAACTTCATTAATTGTGGAAAACGAAGTCGGCTTGTCATAGTTGGAAATTTGAAGTTCGACAGAAGTGCAAATCTCCTGCCCACTATAGAGTTTTGAAGATATAATCATCAAGACATTCTGGGAGGCAAAAAATATTTCTTCCGAATCCAGTAGAGCAGTGTTTCCCAACCTTTTCGGGCCTCCTGCTGACCGGTGAATTAAAAAAAATTGTAGAGACCAGCAAATTCCAAAAATATCTTCTGCAGACCAGCAACGTTCCATAAATTTTTGAAAACTTGCTGAAGTTTTGCTTGAATGTTATTAGTCAGGTATAGATGCAAGAAAAATTGAATTGAGAATGTCATTAAACAAGTAGACAGGTGGGCTTGCAGAAAAGGTTTTTCAGAATGAAAAAATTAAGATAATCTTTTTCAGAAAAAGAAAATTTGTCTGAAGTGTTATTAGGAGAAAAGCCAACTTTTGCTTTCATCAGATAATTAAACTGCCATTGTCCTTCTGAAATTTTAGGCTTTTTTTTTGTCTGAAGTAGAGTTGAAAACTACGTAAATGGTAGCAGGACGTTTAAAGGGCGCCTGGTCGTTTTTCGAAGACGCCTGGTTCATCTCGTGAATAACCAAACAAAAAGACTGGTCGCTTGCAAAACCTCACCTTTCGAGGAAGTGATTTCCCCGATGAAGCAAATGCGCACTTCTCACGGATGAAATAGTATAATGCTGGATACGAGATAATAAGTCTCCACTATTTCCTTCCCAGGTATAAAGTAATTGAACTATGCCCCGGGAGGGTCAGGATGCATCAGGAAGGCATCTTCGATCCCTGCTTTTCCACATCCGGAAGAGGGGTATCAATCTTCATGAGCACCAAGTTGAGCTTATTTTCCTGAGTAAACCCGGGTGATGGTATATCCTATATGGTATATAGCTGGAAAACACCGTAGGGGAAGTGGATATTGCGCCGAGGTGCGCCAATAAAGAAGGAGATTTGCTGGGTCTTTAATAAATTGCCGAGGTGACTCACCTTATTCCAGAGAAATGAAGACAACAAAGGGAGGTTTCATTTACTTTTCTTCTTTTCAAATGCTGGAAGACTATTTCCTGGGAAAGTATTCGCACATTATTTAAAGTAATCTAAACAAAATTACTCTGTATTCTTCGCAACTGACTCTTGGGTTCTAAGCTACTTCGTAAATCTTGGTTTCACCCAATGTTTCATGTCAAAACTCGGGAAGGTATTAATCCCTGGTTCCCAGGCTGGAATAAAAAAAAGAAAATTTGAGGAAAAGAAAATTTTGTGTGAGGAATAATTACCTATATATAAGTACCTAGTATCTGGCAATAGAGATTGTAATAAGTCTGGGACAAAGTTTACTCAGGAGTTGAGGCAAAAACTCCCGTATTTTTAAGAAAAATTTTTTTAAGTGATCAACTTCTGATTGCCAAAAGATGGACTGTACAATAATGCCTTCTTGTCATGAAATACGAAATGAATCGGAGGAGGAACGCATGAATTTTAAGTAAATACCGCGATAATCAACTATAACATTCTTGTCTGGACTTTCTTTACTTTTCAATCGATAAGTTTATTTTACAAAACTGAAGAGTCTGAAATTCTAAACTTGGTATCCGAAGATTATCACGCTGGTGGCGCTGGTTTAAGTTAGATTCAAAGATTTTTAACTTCCTACGATGAAACTTTTTCTTTACATATGATTATAACTGCTTGACATATGGATACGAGATAATAAGTCTCCACTATTTCCTTCCCAGGTGTATGTTTTCGGTCGACTTCTCGTATCTCCGAAAATCAATTTATTTGATCTCAGAAATTGAAACAAGATACAAAAATGCCTTCGGATTGAAAATCGGGAAATTGAAAAAGCTCGTACATTTGAAATTCTGCTTTGTTGCGCTGTGCTGAAAACAGACAACTCTGTATAAGTCCTTTAAACTTCCAATGCAAGTATTCCGAATATATATTTTACTGGGTCCCTCTTTAGATAATATATGCATAAGGAATGCGCATATATTATGGGATGAAGTGATACGCATAAGAAAATGCATCGCACACTGAATTTTTGGCTGAAAACGGTAACATTTTAGTGTATGCTGGAACAATTTTGAAATTTTCGAAAATCGAGGAAAATCAGAAGAGATGGGTATAGTTTCACCGCTTTTTGTGAAATTGAATAGAAATCGGAAATTGAATTGGTGAAATTCAACAATAGCGCACAAACTTGCCAGGATTACTTCAATTCCATACAAATGCATTTTTAATTCACAATTTCGTGCTGAATAATTGGGGAGGGGGGGGAGCTACGCAGTTTTCAATTACTATATAATAATGGAGTTTGTGGGAGTGTCACGAACAAATGGAAAACATTTTCATGCAAACAAGGGGAATTGCGTGTTTCAAACCTCAAAATTCTGCATAACAAAATCCATCCAGAAAAGAATTATAGTTTCTGTATACGCACGGACGGATTGCATCCCTTTTATTAGAGGTTAAAAAAGAAATTCGGTCATGAAACAGTTTGCGTCTATAGAAATGCGCGACTTTCTCGGCTGGTTGAAGCGCGACAAAGAAAACTTTCCAGATAATCCCCGAGAAAATCTCGGCAAATCATCTCAAACCCCGGGGCTTTGCTTTGATGATGATAAGACGAACCCGCGCCGAGGTTCTTCCCTTTTGAACGCCTCCACGCCACTGCACCCGGTTTTCCCGGAGCACTGCAAAAGCGGTTCGTCTTCCTTATAACCCAACAACCCCCTCACGCCCCCCCCCCTCCTCCTCGAACCCAACCCAACACAAAGGTCCTGCAT
Organism: Notodromas monacha; assembly: GCA_905338405.1. Taxonomy (NCBI): domain Eukaryota; kingdom Metazoa; phylum Arthropoda; class Ostracoda; order Podocopida; family Cyprididae; genus Notodromas; species Notodromas monacha. Next base: position 4,620 of record CAJPEX010002508.1, read on the forward strand.
AATGCTGCAGTCGCTGACGCTTTTCCTCACTTTGAAGCCCATGGGTTCGGTGGGCACCAGCAGCAGTAGTAGTCCTGCCTGCCATAGGAACCCCCCTCGAGCAAAGGCATCTCTTGTCCGCCGGCACTTAATTATTCCCGGGAAAGGAGATGGACCGGGACGTCGACGACACCACGGCCGGTGGGTTCACAGCGATCGCCTCAGCGTTCGACGCATTTGAAAGCCCATGCTTCGAGGAAGAATACGTGGGTGAAGAACACCGGGTGAATAGCACGCCTTTTCTCTGCTGCCGAAGGTTTGGGGTACGGGAAAACTCGCACAACGACAACTGGAACAGTGCAACAACTCACTCGTAGCGACAACTCATGAACTCACCCAAGGTGGAAACTGAAATATTTTTATTTACTTATATTCTCAGTAATTTTGCATTCCATTTTTATAAAAATGTAGCACAGGAAAACGTCTACAATTTTGTTGGCTATATTCAATTTTTTGTCCAACATTAATTGCACTCCATTTTTGTTTTCGTTTATCACAATTTTTCATATTGTATTTTAAGTCAGTGTTGCCCAACCTGTGGTCCCCAGACTGGCGCCAGTCCATGGAAAATGTTCTTCAGCAGTATAAATTATTCGATTCGAGCAATGAAGGATGGTCAATCATCTTTATCCAAGATTTTGGCAAAACAATATGGCTGCAAAATTTTTCTCGTGCTAAAAATAAATGTTGGCTTTTCTCATATTTGATAACGCTTCACAAATTTTCACCCAGTGAAGTAAATTCTTTCAATTTTTTCATACTGAGAAACCTTCTTCAAGCCCAATAACCGTCTAATTTTTTGAAGACATTCCACTGATCCACTATAGCTGCTTCTTAACTTTTGAAAAAAGCAGAAACTTTTTAAATACCCGCCCTGCAGTGTTTCAAGCACATTTCATTTGTTTCAAGCCTGCAAAACTTTTAATGAAATTTTGCCAGTCCACAAAATTTTTTTTGGTAATTTCCTGGTATGCAAAAAATTTTACAAAGATTTGCCAGTCCGCGGATCCAAAAAGGTTGAGGAACACAGCTTCAAATGCATTTTTCTGCTCAACAGATGCATTTGGTGAATTGTCGCTGTGCGAGTTGCCCCTATTCCAGTTGTTGGGGAATCGAAGATTTGTTTTTGATCCTCAGGATTAAGAAAGTCCGTGGGTTTATATCCGGAGAAAAGCTCCTCGGGTGTTCGTTCCCCAGTCCCCACTGATAAGAAGGATGGATATATGTTCGCCTCTCAAAAGTTGCCATTGACAAGATAAATAATGTTTACTCTCAAGAAAGTTCTCCTCGCTTTAGTTTCCTTCATATCATAAACTGGAGGTGAGCCTGGCCTTTTTAGAAATTCCGAAGTCTTTCCCCACTTTTGCACGCGTAAAAATCGCCAATTATAAGAGCAGCATATATCGAGAAAATCTTCTTGAAAGGCACTTTTTTTTTGTGAGTTTCGTATAGAGTAGGACCAGTAGGAATATCGAACCAAAACCAAGAATTATCGAACAAAAGTTCATAATTGGGGATTTTCTTGAAAAAAAAATTTTCGATGGAGTGTAGTCCCAGTGAGGAAATCTTCAAAAGTTGGTTAAATAATTGAGACGAACGACTGGATGAATTTTATTGAATTGAAACATCTTGTCAAATGTCAGGAAGTGGATTGTTGCTCTCGAAAGATATCTCGGAAAATAAAAATGCTCCAAAGTGTTGTCAAAAATTATATTAAAAAACATAAAATAATTGGGGTTTAATGTTTTCATGGTCATTTAAGCACCCAAAATCCACAAAAATGCGGGGTGAGGTTGCCAACAGAGGATACATATTTGTCAAAATTTAATTGCGTTTTGAAGTACAGTACTCTTGAAGCAGAATGTTCTACCACAATACATATGTTGCTTAGATTCGGCGACCCGTTTAATTTGTGAAGCCTCAACAGTATTCTGTTTTATATTTCTGCTGGAATACATTGATGATATTCGTTTGGATTTTGACTCTTCAAATAAACCGAATTCATGTCGTGAGTACAGTAAGACTTCATGTAAGAAATGAAGTTCGCCACCATTATATGCAAATCTCTAAACATATATGTACACTTCGATGACTCACGAAACTACAGTACTTTGCTGAGAAGAGTCATCTTCGTTGCGAAAATGCCCATCTCAATTCATTTCACTAGCTGTATTGATTCCAGGAACCCAGGATTTCTCAATTTAATGAATGTGCATGCATTACTCAGGCTCAATTGGACGCACTGAAGCTCCGATAATTCCTTCCAAGAAGCGATGGGATCATTTACTTGTATGAAAGATGATACACCAGATACAACAATTCCTTTCACGATTATACAAGCTGACGTGAGTTTTTAAATTATTGATTCATACACAACTTGCATGTGTATTCGTACCATATGGCTTGAGTAAATCGTCAGCGAGATTTCCTTTGGAAAAGCATCTTCTGACGATGTNTCAATTCATTTCACCAGCTGTATTGATTCCAGGAACCCGGGATTTCTCAATTTAATGAATGTGCATGCATTACTCAGGCTCAATTGGACGCACTGAAGCTCCGATAATTCCTTCCAAGAAGCGATGGAATCATTTACTTGTATGAAAGATGATACACCAGATACAACAATTCCTTTCACGATTATACAAGCTGACGTGAGTTTTTAAATTATTGATTCATACACAACTTGCATGTGTATTCGTACCATATGGTTTGAGTAAATCGTCAGCGAGATTTCCTTTGGAAAAGCATCTTCTGACGATGTTTTGCGCAGAATGAGACAAGATGCTGAATTACACTCACTGCTGGAAAGCGAATGAAATCTTCCGTTGCACGAAAGTTCAGCGAAATACAGAAATACGCATACAGCACAGTTCACCTGCTTGCATATAATGAGAGGTTCATGGTATACGTTCCTTATTCCCTGGTGCTCCAATGATTTTTCTTCCAGGCTCTCCTAAATAACCAGGAATTGTATCTGAATTTTTGAGGAGCATGGCCTGCATGTGAACATTTTTGTACTTTCATTCCAGTATTTACTGGATACAGGTGGTACCTAGCAATTTGACTCTAATCCATCGCCAAACTAACAAATTGCAAGACGCTTTGTGAAATTCAAAAGTATCAGTACAAAAATGCAAAAAAGTGGCCAAAACAGGTCAAATTTTGGGGCAAGGGTCAAATTGCAAATCATTCTCCTTGCAAATTTGACTGTTGAATTACAGGATGGTTGAATTGCAGGCGGTCAAATGGCAAGGAACCACGTGTACCATCCTGCCTTGAGTAAGATGTTCACCTCACTTGTTTTTTGTTGTTGTTGCTAAAAATGTTAAAGATGGTTTCTGCACAAAAGACACGCACATCCCAAATATCATCAATTACGGAATTTTATGGTGAGATTTCAGGAGTTGAGATTATGACAGTTGAAATTTTAGGATTTATTACAGCTAAAATTTCAGGATTCATGACATTTTAAAATTCTGAAATTATCACAGTTGAAGGGTTCATATTTCCTCACAGAAAAGGAGAAGTAATTTTAATTGCATTTGCCTCGTCTGTTCTGAATTTTATCTGAAATGTTATGAATTTCATTGCTGCTGACTCAACAAATGAAATACGCAAACATTTTGAATTGTTCGTCCCAATTCCAGGGGGAAAAAGTGGCCAGTTGAACTTCCATAAAGATGGTGATTGTAAAGGTCTTTTATTTGGTAAAAATAAAACCTCCAGTGGAAAAAAAAACCTCGAGCAGAAATAGCAGGGGTATTTAGTTTTATAGAGTCAGTTTATCTTGTATTTTCACGATGTTATTATCAATGAGATTAAAGCCGTGGGTTCCTGCACCTAATTTTATTTTTTCGAATGTACAAATAAATTTACTTGGCTTTTAAAATTCACTGATGAATTTTTAATGCACTTGCTGCGTTATTGGCTTGACGTACGAATAAAGTGCGTCGATTTGTCTCTTGTCTCGTAAATATATGTAGGAAATTTATTAATGCGTCTATCTTGACTTCTATTGTATGGTACAGAATGTCAGAAGAATTCAGCATTTCCGCAACAACAACAAAAACGCGGTACCCTTGAGTCAAGTACCCAGCATCGCCATTTTGAGTAATGCAATTCATTATTCATCAAAAAATACAGCGATGCTCTTGATATAATTCATTGATTTTTATCAACAACAAAAAGTTCCGGAGAGCGATAATTCAGGTATCGATATACTCCACTTCCGGATGTAGAATCTACCCTTCCTTCAGGGAACTCATATCTGGCTCTTTTTCGGAAGACAATTTTTTCTCTCGAAATCGTGAATTCTTTTTTATTTTTTCCTGATGGTCGCAAGTTTCGTGACTTTCCTTTTCTATGGGAAGATGCACATGCCTTTCATTCGAACCACAGCAATTGGTTTTTTTGCTCGGGAACTCCNTCAATTCATTTCACTAGCTGTATTGATTCCAGGAACCCAGGATTTCTCAATTTAATGAATGTGCATGCATTACTCAGGCTCAATTGGACGCACTGAAGCTCCGATAATTCCTTCCAAGAAGCGATGGGATCATTTACTTGTATGAAAGATGATACACCAGATACAACAATTCCTTTCACGATTATACAAGCTGACGTGAGTTTTTAAATTATTGATTCATACACAACTTGCATGTGTATTCGTACCATATGGCTTGAGTAAATCGTCAGCGAGATTTCCTTTGGAAAAGCATCTTCTGACGATGTTTTGCGCAGAATGAGACGAGATGCTGAATTACACTCACTGCTGGAAAGCGAATGAAATCTTCCGTTGCACGAAAGTTCAGCGAAATGCAGAAATACCCATACAGCACAGTTCACCTGCTTGCATATAATGAGAGGTTCATGGGATACGTTCCTTATTCCCTGGTGCTCCAATGATTTTTCTTCCAGGCTCTCCTAAATAACCAGGAATTGTATCTGCATTTTTGAGGAGCATGGCCTGCATGTGAAAATTTTTGTACTTTCATTCCAGTATTTACTGGATACAGGTGGTACCTAGCAATTTGACTCTAATCCATTGCCAAACTAACAAATTGCAAGACGCTTTGTGAAATTCAAAAGTATCAGTACAAAAATGCAAAAAAGTGGCCAAAACAGGTCAAATTTTGGGGCAAGGGTCAAATTGCAAATCATTCTCCTTGCAAATTTGACTGTTGAATTGCAGGATGGTTGAATTGCAGGCAGTCAAATTGCAAGGAACCACCTGTACCATCCTGCCTTGAGTAAGATGTGCACCTCACTTGTTTTTTGTTGTTGTTGCTAAAAATGTAAAATATTGTTTCTGTACAAAAGACACGCACATCCCAAATATCATCAATTACGGAATTTTTTGGTGAGATTTCTGGAGTTGAGATTATGACAGTTGAAATTTCAGGATTTATTACAGTTAAAATTTCAGGATTTATGACATTTTAAATTTCTGGAATTATGACATAACTTCCCAAGTATAAAGGAGTGTCTTTTCCTCTTCATTAAAATTAACGTAAACGGAGCAGACAAGACTTAAAATAGACTTTACAATACTTAAAGTAACGACGACTGAGTTGTTTACTTTATGCGTTACATTTTGAATTGTTCGTCCCAATTCCAGGGGGAAAAAGTGGCCAGTTGAACTTCCATAAAGATGGTGATTGTAAAGGTCTTTTATTTGGTAAAAATAAAACCTCCAGTGGAAAAAAAAACCTCGAGCAGAAATAGCAGGGGTATTTAGTTTTATAGAGTCAGTTTATCTTGTATTTTCACGATGTTATTATCAATGAGATTAAAGCCGTGGGTTCCTGCACCTAATTTTATTTTTTCGAATGTACAAATAAATTTACTTGGCTTTTAAAATTCACTGATGAATTTTTAATGCACTTGCTGCGTTATTGGCTTGACGTACGAATAAAGTGCGTCGATTTGTCTCTTGTCTCGTAAATATATGTAGGAAATTTATTAATGCGTCTATCTTGACTTCTATTGTATGGTACAGAATGTCAGAAGAATTCAGCATTTCCGCAACAACAACAAAAACGCGGTACCCGTGAGTCAAGTACCCAGCATCGCCATTTTGAGTAATGCAATTCATTATTCATCAAAAAATACAGCGATGCTCTTGATATAATTCATTGATTTTTATCAACAACAAAAAGTTCCGGAGAGCGATAATTCAGGTATCGATATACTCCACTTCCGGATGTAGAATCTACCCTTCCTTCAGGGAACTCATATCTGGCTCTTTTTCGGAAGACAATTTTTTCTCTCGAAATCGTGAATTCTTTTTTTTTTTTCCTGATGGTCGCAAGTTTCGTGACTTTCTTTTTCTATGGGAAGATGCACATGCCTTTCATTCGAACCACAGCAATTGGTTTTTTTGCTCGGGAACTCCGAGTGTATTTCTCTGTCCACGAGCGCAACTTCGCACAATGAAGGCACGTGTCCCTTTGTCACCTCGTCGGTTTCTAACACAATATTCCTGCTTCGCTTCCCCTCTTTACAATAAGCCACGACGAGGTAACCATTGCGGTGGGCAATTGATGATTGCAAGGGGCAACTATAAGCAGTGCTTCAAAACTGATACTTTTCTTGGAGAAAAAAATGTAAAGAAAAACTCGATCGACGATGAATGGAATCAGTACACGGGGTTATTGGCTTAAAAAAAAAAAGCGTCATGCCCACCGTTATCTCATATTTGATGTTCAATCAAAAGAGCGCTACTAGAACAAAAAAGTCAACGTTTACTTGAATCAGGAAAGCTAGATGCGAAGAAAAACTCGTGTTGCGACGTGGTTTTCAATGAAATGACAAGAAGAATATGTTCTTTCGTGGACGGTAAATCTAGTGTACTCAACTGTTTCCTCTCCGTGAATCGAAAACGCTTTTTAAAACGATGAGGCTTTAAAATATTCAAAATTATAAGTTCCGCCGAATCACGTCTTGTATCAAGTTATCTTTATTTATATACGACCTTTTTACTTCCTTTTCTCCATCTTGTATGAGAAAATTTCATCTTAGTGACGCTTGAATGTATTTTATTTTCGGAGGCCTTGTTTACCTGATTGCAAGTGTGACACTCATATTTTGTATCTTAATCTACCGTAATACAAGAAGTATGTCCGATATTGGTTAAATTGCTAGGTTTTGTAATTGACTAGTTTACTGCATCGATTTTGTGAAGACCTAATAAATTCCGAGTCTAATGTCTTCGAAGTTCGATGGCCAAAAATCAAGTGGATCCCAGGAGAATTGGGTTCAGTAACTGATTTCTCCTCTTTCGCATAAACAGTATTGGAAATTAATTTGATTTCTAACTTCTGGTGCCAATATGTATATTTGGTTAACATGTAAATAACGTTCGATCCGTCGTAATTAAATAACAGCTTTTTTATTAATGCAATTCAATTTTCTCTTACTGTACTTCGACCCCCCTCACAAAATCCTCTAGAACTCCGAACTTCTTGGAATTTTTCGATTTATTTTCCGTTGCGTCTTCTCCCAAATTACAAAATAATGTCAAATATGTTCGATAAACTCATCTTAAAGTCCTATACGCTTATACTCTGTTATCGAGTTTTACTCGCATTTTCCTCGTCAGATAATATCCTCTTTAAATATGCTATATATCCATAACAATTTGGACTTCTATAATAGCCACGAGATCCCAATCATCTGATCCATCACGTGCATCTTCGAGTTGCGATCAAAAGGAATAATTGAGCGCATTCATCATTACTTGAGCAATAACTGACTCTATTCCGGATATTTCCATTCTTCAATCTTTCACGAGATACCCGTTGAACAAAACAAAACTTTCCGGTACCCCCCTTTTTTTTCAAGACACAGCAAGCAGGAATGAGCATCTGAGTGTTTCCCACGTCGACCACACGACGCTCCTTCCGAATTCCGTTCATTCCAGTCACGTGTCCGGCTGCAATCACGCTGGTGAAGTATATGTCGTTCGATAAAACTTTACTTTTTTTTTCCTCTCTATTGCTGCCTGAACCCAAGGAACCCGCTTCTTTCAAGACTTGGAGATGGACTCGGTGAGGGGGAAAAAAAGCTGTGAGAAATGCATGGGACGGCGTGCGAGTGACTCAGGACTTGCCTTGATTAGATTCCTTTCACTGGACTGCTTCCGGAATAAATGGGACGTTATAAACAGCGAAAAGGTCGTCGTCGTCGTTGGGCTCCCCGTTTGCTCCAACCTGTTTGACCTAAGCTTCTCATTGCTGGAACAACTCCTACTACCCGTTTATATCCTGAGCTTGCTTAGTTACATTATAGAAGACGACATTGAAGCAATTTCCGAAATTTTGTTGTTGTTGTTGATGGAACGAAGTACAGTACATTAGGACTCGGGTAGCACGACTGAAGGAGCGCATTTTTCAACAATAGATCTCGTGAAGTATGTCCTTATTGATCCTACGATATTTTGTATGCGTTTTTCAGGAGGGAAAAATCTGATGGTGAACTGAAGAAAAAAAATCAATTTTCTTCTTCACTCGCGTTCAACCATGCAAAGTTCATTTTCTATTATTTATCTGATGTTTCTGGTATGAATTTTGGACTTATTGATCAGGATTGCACAAAACCCAGTGCAGTAAAATTTTGTTCCAACGAAGGTGTAACACATGCAATTTTTTTAATAATTAACGAGGTGCTGTGTACAGATTTGTTTAAAAGTCAATATAGAATAATAACGTGGCTTTTGGACAAGGACCTGGACAAAAATTTGTTGCAAGCAAGGATTCTTTATAACGCGATTTTTAGAATTCTATTTTACTGTAGACCAGTTATTGGAGCCTCTTGTTTTCAATGATTTCTACGGAAACCCCTCATCTTTTCCGTAAAAAAAAGGCGCACAAAAAAAAAAACTTGCCATGTTTTCCCAGACTCTAAAACAATCGGTTTCTGTGAAGGCCGATACTGGAGATAATCCTCATTTTTTATGTTATCCAAAATTTATTCGACGAGCTGATTTTTTTTTATAATAATGATGGGCTATCTTGAATACTTACTGATTAGTTTATATCATTCGAGGTATTTCAGAGGAACGTGCAAACGCGAATATGTGCCAACTTTTTGTTTTTGAATAATTGCACGGAAATAGAGCCAGGATGAGCCAAAGTTTTGGCACGTGTTTTTCAAATGCAAAGAATGAAGTTTTAATTTGAACACCCTTTTTGTGCCATTCTGCCTTTTTCCAGGCACGATGCCACGTTTTTAGTTGGAAATTAATTTCCACGTTCCACTTACATAAGGCAGGTTCATTATAAACCTCGGCATCTGCGAACAAAATTTTATTTTCAGATACGCTTCAGCGGTGCTTTGAAATGTTCTGTTGAAAAGAAAAATCTTGCTGAGTACGCAATTACAATCTTTGACAAGCCACGAGGCTTTGTTTTAACCGTAGGATTTTTAAATATTTTTTCTTGAAGAGAACGCGAAATATTTCTCTTCGCCTTTGAGCACAGAAACTCGATTTACGTCTCAACTCCATATTTATGGGACAGGTGAACCAGGATATTAACTCTGAGTATGAAAAGCAAATTAAGATAGCGATTCAAGAGCTTCCGAAATTGATTTTCTAATTTAAAAATTGGATACATTTACGATTATTAACTCACATTTAAAAGTATAGCTTCGGTGCAGAGTTTATATACATTTGAACGACGACGGAGCCGATGACCAGATCATTTTTCAATTATTCGGCAAAATCAGATAATTATCCATTTCTTGCGTCGAATATTTTCAGAAGAAATTGATCAACACTTGACAGCGATAAAATACACAAAGCCGACTATCATTTGAAAAAAGGAAGCATGCCTATGGTTAATTTTTAGGATTCGAAGGACTTCAACCGAAGCACACATTTTTAGGCACATATGTCATCAATGTTACTGTATATATGAGGAGCGCGAAAAGCTCTCAAATTATATATTAGTTTAAACTATTGGCATTAAAATTAGATGAATATAAATTCCTCTACATTAAATGAAGTTGCATATTGCAAGGGATCCAGGTCACCTGATCCTTGAGAATCTTCGATTTCTGATGCATGTGATCAAACGGGATTCAACGTGTCATATCCACGAGCAAGGGATCCTCTTCAACAGGAAAAGCTTTTTGCGAGAAATAACCCATAGAGGTTCTATAGCTCACTGGGTTTACTGCAGGTGCTCAACAATATCCTGCACTTCGTTTCATTTTTTTTTTTTTTTTTCGAGTGTCATGACAGAATGGAACGTTCGTTCGAAGTGACAGCACAACTCTTGGAATACTCTTGACCTGCGTTTCTAAGGAAGTGGTAAATTTCTAAAGAGCAGACTCTTTCCAGCTTCACCAGAACACGTGAATGTGAGGGAAAAAATACGAAGATATTTCTGAAGAATCCAGGAAAAAAAGAATCCGATCGATAGTTTTTTTTTCCTTGCAAAGAGATTCGGTGAATCAAGCGAAATTGTGATTCGAAGAGGCCGTGCTTCTCGAAGACTTTTGCGTCCTATTTCTAGAATGTAAAGGATTCGTTCTCCATGGTCTGATTAGTACAGTATAAGGGCATTCGCTTGCCTTGGGCTATAGATATGCAAAGTATTCATGAAGTAGTCTTTGTGCCTTAGACCTTGCTATACGCTTTTTTTGCCCTTCGAACCCTTCTATACAGGGTGACTCACGAGATTGATTGGGGAGAAAGGAAGATATTTCGAGTTGTTTTTATGAACAAAAAGGGTGGCCCAGAAAACTTCGAATCGGTTCAAAAACAAATGTTACTGGCTCTTGATCAACACTACGTTGGGTAAGAAAAAAAATTGATATTGCTATAAAAATTGACTAATATATTAAATTCATAGCAAAATCCGATAAAAAATTGTCCAGCTATGATGAGGCNAATATTTGTCGCTTTTCCAGCAGCAGCAGCAACCCGAGGGGCAAACGAGGTTGGACAAACTGGATTCGAAGAGTAACGACCTTGTTGAGGATGATGGGCAAATATAGGACTCGAACGAATCAATGTACTGTATATAGAAGACGACATTGAAGCAATTTCCGAAATTTTGTTGTTGTTGTTGATGGAACGAAGTACAGTACATTAGGACTCGGGTGGCACGACTGAAGGAGTGCATTTTTCAACAATAGATCTCGTGAAGTATGTGCTTATTGATCCTACGATACATTGTATGCGTTTTTCAGGAGGGAAAAATCTGATGGTGAACTGAAGAAAAACAAAATTCAATTTTCTTCTTCACTCGCGTTATTCAACCATGCAAAGTTCATTTTCTATTATTTATCTGCTGTTTCTGGTATGAATTTGGACTTATTGATCAGGATCGCACAAAACCCAGTGCAGTAAAATTTTGTTCCAACGAAGGTGTAACACATACCTTTTTTTTAAATAACGAGGTCCTGTGCACAGATTTGTTTAAAAGTCATCATAGAATAATAACGTGGCTTCTGGACATGGACCTGGACAAAAATTTGTTGTAAGCAAGGATTCTTTATAACGCGATTTTTAGAATTCTATTTTACTGTAGACCAGTTATTGGAGCCTCTTGTTTTCAATGATTTCTACGGAAACCCCTCATCTTTTCCGTAAAAAAAAGGCGCACAAAAAAAAACTTGCCATGTTTTCCCAGACTCTAAAACAATCGGTTTCTGTGAAGGCCGATACTGGAGATAATCCTCATTTTTGATGTTATCAAAAATTTATTCGACGAGCTGATTTTTTTTATAATAATGATGGGCTATCTTGAATACTTACTGATTAGTTAATATCATTCAAGGTATTCCAGAGAGGAAAGTGCAAACGCGAATATGTGCCAACATCTTGTTTTTGAATAATTGCACGGATAGAGCCAGGAAGAGCCAAAGTTTTGGCACGTGTTTTTCAAATGCAAAGAATGTAGTTTTAATTTGAACACTCTTTTTGTGCCATTCTGCCTTTTTCCAGGCATGAGGCCACGTTTTTAGTTGGAAATTAATTTATACGTTCCACTTACATAAGGCAGGTTCATTATAAACCTCGGCATCTGCGAACAAAATTTTATTTTCAGATACGCTTCAGCGGTGCTTTGAAATGTTCTGTTGAAAAGAAAAATCCTGCTGAGTACGCAAATAAAATTGTTGAAAAGCCACGAGGCATTTTCAAAAGATTTTTTTTTCATAAAGAGAACGCGAACTATTTCTCTTTGCCTTTGAGCACAGAAACTCGATTTACGTCTCAACTCCATATTTATGGGACAGGTGAACCAGGATATTAACTCTGAGTATGAAAAGCAAATTAAGATAGCGATTCAAGAGCTTCCGAAATTGATTTTCTAATTTACGAATTGGATAGATTTACAATTATTAACTCACATTTAAAAGTATAGCTTCGGTGCCGAATTTATATACATTTGAACGACGACGGAGCCGATGACCAGATCATTTTTCAATTATTCGGCAAAATCAGATAATTATCCATTTCTTGCGTCGAATATTTTCAGAAGAAATTGATCAACGCTTGACAGCGATAAAAAACACAAAGCCGACTATCATTTGAAAAAAGGAAGCATGCATATGGTTAATTTTTAGGATTCGAAGGACTTCAACCGAAGCACACATTTTAAGCCACATATGTCATCAGTGTTACTGTATATACGAGGAGCGCGAAAAGCTCTCAAATTATATATTAGTTTAAACTATTGGCATTAAAATTAGATGAATATAAATTCCTCTACATTAAATGAAGTTGCATATTGCACGGGATCCAGGTCACCTGATCCTCGAGAATCTTCGATTTCTGATGCATGTGATCAAACGGGATTCAACGTGTCATATCCTCGAGCAAGGGATCCTCTTCAACAGGAAAAGCTTTTTGCGAGAAATAACCCATAGAGGTTCTATAGCTCACTGGGTTTACTGCAGGTGCTCAACAATATCCTGCACTTCGTTCCATTTTTTTTTTTTTTCGAGTGTCATGACAGAATGGAACGTTCGTTCGAAGTGACAGCACAACTCTTGGAATACTCTTGACCTGCGTTTCTAAGGAAGTGGTAAATTTCTAAAGAGCAGAATCTTTCCAGCTTCACCAGAACACGTGAATGTGAGGAAAAAAATACGAAGATATTTCTGAAGAATCCAAAAAAAAAAGAATCCGATCGATAGTTTTTTTTTCCCGGCAAAGAGATTCGGTGAATCAAGCGAAATTGTGATTCGAAGAGGCCGTGCTTCTCGAAGACTTTTGCGTCCTATTTCTAGAATGTAAAGGATTCGTTCTCCATGGTCTGATTAGTACAGTATAAGGGCATTCGCTTGCCTTGGGCTATAGATATGCAAAGTATTCATGAAGTAGTCTTTGTGCCTTAGACCTTGCTATACGCTTTTTTTGCCCTTCGAACCCTTCTATACAGGGTGACTCACGAGATTGATTGGGGAGAAAGGAAGATATTTCGAGTTGTTTTTATGAACAAAAAGGGTGGCCCAGAAAACTTCGAATCGGTTCAAAAACAAATGTTACTGGCTCTTGATCAACACTACGTTGGGTAAGAAAAAAAAATTGATATTGCTATAAAAATTGACTAATATATTAAATTCATAGCAAAATCCGATAAAAAATTGTCCAGCTATGATGAGGCTGTCCCAGGGGGGTTTTTATCTATTTATTTTTCGGAATGACTTTCATAAATTATACATAACTATAGGAACCTACTAATTCAAAATCTCATGAGCTCAGAAAATGGGGGAAAACAGTTTAAAAATCATGTTGACGATTTTTTTTGCACCAGAAAAAGACAGATGAGGCATAACAATAATTTATGTCTACTCGAATAAACGCCTTTTTTCTTATTACATTATTGGACCTGCCGTTCAATGCACCGAAATGCATTTGCTTTTTTCACCTTCCAGGGGAATCACGTGAACATAATAATCGAACTTTTTTTAATCCTCAGCACGGCGTCGAACATTTCAGTCAAAGTGAAGAATGCTTTGAATCGATCCAACACCTGTGTATATGCATACAAGAATTCCGCGGAAGGATTTTGTTGGGTTTGGAGGGATCGAAGTTCGGGATCAGCAAACTCAACACTCAGAAGAATGGGTTTCATCCTCAAAAACGAACTTCAACGCCTTCAGTATAGTTGAGAGTGGCATCTGTACCATCAGATTCCATCAGACAAACTTGGACCTCATTTTTTAATTGACGAATCATGGACATTACAGTGATTGATGCATCTAGCTCGGATTTTAAATTTCAAATGCACCTGGAAAATGGAGCCATTGGGATCAGCTGTGTATCCAAAAATGGGAGCTTCTAGCTGCTGAGAGGTTTTGTGATTGTCATTTTTGTGTCTTGTCTTTGAGCTAATTTTTGGTTATGTTTAGAAACTGTCTGTCATGTTAATTCCTTTACTAGGGACAATTTGAAAAATATACTTTAAGTATTAAATAGGGATTCTACTGAGAATTCCCGCCCCTTAATTATCCCAGGCTGAATCTGAATTTTGCTTTTACTAATCTTTGATCCAAAGCCTTTCTTTACATCCTTAGAAGTATGTTTTGCTGACTGTTGTCCCCAACAGGAGTAATGCATTTAATCTCGGTACAACTGCATTTTTGTGTGAAAAATGTAAGTTTTTTCATATGTTCATTTCCTGATTTTGTAGGGAAAAAATTAACAATAGTGTAAGCTCAGGCTCAAAACTGAAGCAGTTGTCCCTGTAGCTCAGAACAAGTAAGACTAATTTTTTCATAAAATGTCTGCTGTTAATAAAAAATCTGAACGTTAAAATTTCTTTGCGCCTCGCCCTACATGCGAAATAATTTGCCCAGTACAGTCATACTTTTTTGCGAGTCGAAATGCAATCTCGTTACGGTTCGTTGATGTCCATGCTTCCTGAAAAGACAAGGCGTTTCCATTCCATGTTTCACTTTTTCCTCGCTAAATTTGGTTCCCATTGGGTAAGGCTCATTTGTGTTCCTGGATGAACTTCAGGACTGTGCCTTCGCATTTTAAAACGTTTCGCGAAGTACAAGAAACGAATGTTAAGCAATTCCCCATGGTACAGTATAATACTTTATCGAACGATAAACTCGCGGAAACTTCGATAGCCCAACATGTCTGCGAATTGAAGCACGGATTTAGCTGTGCAGTACTTTGCTTCAGAAATATTGTACTGCATATTTGTATTTATTCAGGACAGCTGAAAAGAAAAGAAACTTTTGGAGAAACGTCGAGATTGTCTGGAGCCCCTTCAGCTGCTGGGAATCATCCCGAAGTCGAATACAAATGGTCTGATAAATCTTTAGCTTCTTCGAACAGCGATTGAATTCGGTAGAAAAGTTTTTCTTTCGGAAGAAAATTATTATGGAAGAAACCGTGATGATTTCGGGTGATCGAAGTCAAGCGGGTTACGATCCATAATCACACACTATATGAAAGACGATTTCAGAAGACAAGGCCGTTGGATCGCTTTATTCCTTTTCGAGAACATTTTATGAAGGGGTTTAAGTATTTATAGGATATTTCGAAAGTCCGATGAATTCCATCGAATCTAGGAGACGTGGCTGGATTTATTATTAAAATTGACCTTTGCATCATGGAAGTGCAAATCCTGAAGACTTAATCTGCGATGAATTTTTCGGAGGTCCACATGTGGGGGAAAAAGCGTTGCTGGAAAGTATTGATCCATCACGCTGTTCATGCAGAAATAAGCTTTCTGCAAACACAGAAGCCAAAGAAATGCTGGTAGGAGTATTTTCAATAATACAGGGGCGATGGGAACGAAAATCACTTTTCACCGAGACCGCGTAACAGCTGCTGGATATTCTACAATTTTTTATTTTTTAGGTTTGAAATTTTGTTCGACAGGGCATCGAAATTATCAGCACCGGAAAAAGGTCTCTAAAAATCCATCGAATTTTCTGAAAGTTTGATAAGAAAGTATAGTGGGCAGGTGCCTTCAGGCAACGAAATCTTGTATCTTCGAGAATTCACGCTAACGCGTTGAAGTAACCGCAGGTCGGATTGAAGTTCACTAAATACTTTTTTGAGAGACAAATTCAATTTTAAAGTTATTTTCAAATGAATAATAAATTAGGTCTTCCACGAAAATACTGGACAACTTTGTGGGCAATGTTGGAAAAAGGGCTTCCAAGACAAATCTTCGAATTTGAAACGCCAGGTACAGGATACATATTTGAAGTTTGTTCCAGGGGATTTTCAAGAATTTTACTATTTCATCAGCTATAGGTGGACGTCTTAATACAGTAGTTGACAAAAGGAACAGGAAGACCTATCTTATGATCAAAATAACGGAACGATTCTCGCGAAGCAAGATCAGATAACAGCAGTGATCAATGCTGCAGCAACCAGTTTTTTTTTTCATTTCAGCGATTTTTTGCGCAGTAAAGGTCCTTGAAGATGCTGGAAACTTCGAGAATTATTGTGTTGGTCTTCAAGCTTCTGTTTGCTGTGCAGTTTTCTATTGCTCCATGTGAAGAAAGAGGTAATTTTTTGCAAAAAGTTTGTCCACCCTCATGTGCTGACTGGAGCGCAGATCTTGTGCTTGTAGCTGTCAGGTTTTTTTTGGCGCCTGGCGATTTTATTTTTGATCTGATTGTTTCAGGTTTTAGCAATCACAAGGTTTTGTTTCTGTTCTTTCCCAGTATAAAAAGGGTGGCTTTTTGTTCAAACCATTTTTATCCGAGAAATCTGAAGGTTCCCTTCCATTTTGGGGATTGTTGTGAAATAAAACTGTTTTTAGCAGAGTTCTTGCCTAAATTCTCCTTCAAACTTTGGCTTTGTTTACAGCACAGCATCAACTTTCCGTTCAAGGGCAGCATGAAAAATTGAACTGCACTTATTTATGTCCAGCTTATTCGTCCTAAAGGATTAGACAATGCAGAATAAAAATATGCAGAAGAATATACCTCATAATGCTGTGAGGAAAAATATAGGTATCAAATTTCGCATGAGTATTGCTTGAAGCATTAACCACTTAAGTTATTCATTCCAAGTAAAAATCATGACCAAGTTTCAGGAAAACTCTTCTTGATTTCCCTCCAACGAACCAATGTTTTTTACTTGGTTATCTTGAATACAGATACATACAAAGTCTATGGAATTCCAAGAAAAATATTGATATTTATTGTAATCTTTTCATAAACAATAGACGAACGCATGAGACAATTTTGGAAATTGGTCTATTTGCTGCCAAAAAGCTGTTGAACTGAAGAGCTGCATCAAAATTTCAATCTTGATGAAGAAAGGTTTCATAGCCTCTGACTGAAAAAGTGGAATTTACCGCGTATAGGCGACCTTTTTCCAGATTTTAACCTCAATATTAAAGTACTTGACGCAGTTCATACAGTACAGTTTTTATGGAATTCTTTTTAGTATTTCAACATGCACCATATCTTAAATGGTTGGAAAATACTGGAAAATATGTCGATGGGCTAAAAATATACATGACAGGTCAAGCTGTATTCCTCACATCAAAGAACAGGACTTCAAAACAAGCTATACTCACCATAGAATCAGAAGCTTCCTTTCAAAAATTAACAACGTATGCGGTGAATAATACGTTGTTTTCCTGGGTAATTGCCTCATGTAGCTATTTATTATGGAAGGCATTAACGTATGAAGTGCCCAATTTAGCCATGATAAAGCTCATTGAAGTCATGTAGCCAAACAAGGGTAAAAAATAATGCCTATTGCCACAACACTCAAACAGAGACCTTTGCCCATGTTATCAGCACTTTGCATTCGTAAATTACTGAGATGTATTTCGGCAAAAATTAGGCATCGAATTCATGATTGGAAAGTCCTCTAAAGTTGAAATCTTCTTCCCAATAGAACGTAATTTCGAACGAAAGTATTTTTGAAACCTTCCACACAGACCTCAAACGGAAATGATTTGCCAATTGAATCGTGAGTCACCGCAACTTTCATAACATGTTCTGTTCGAAAAATGTGGATCTATGGACAAATTTAATTGTGAGTATGAGTGGAAATCAAGAACATTCCGTGTTCAAATGACATCGATTATCAGACTCTGATTTTAAGTTTTCTGGCATCATCATGAGAAAAAATGAAAGCGAATTTGTCCACGTATGCATTGAATAAAATTTCCTTTAAAATCTGACGAGTCGCTTACTTTTACTCACGTCTCGATCAACTGCTCCATTTCCTCGAATAACCGTGTTCAACACAAGAATTATAAATCTTAATTATGAAAAAATCATAAACCGTATTGAAAATCGTAGTTTACAAAAATATTAAAAATTGTTATAAATCATCCCAAAAATCGGAATTATAAATCGTGTTACACATGGAATTTCAGGATAACTTTATTTTGTGTTGGTCAGAACGCAGAGGAAATAATTGAATCCACTCTAGCTGCGAAGAGATTGTTTCATCAGGAGCTTGTGACGGAATACAAGTTCCACCCTGCGATTTTCAACTCCACTTTTTGAAAGAAAACAAAGAAAGCGCTTTTACAAAGCAGTCTAAATTCGTTTGGAACAGCTTCAGTATCACCCGTCGTACGATTCGGATTCTTCCTGAGTTCGAGATAATAAACGGATTGTTACCCCTCAGACTGGAAGCAGTGGCGTGAAATTACGCGCTGCTGGCGACGCAAGCAGCAGCAGCAACAGCGGGCGTTTGTAATCGCCCCTGGGGCTTGCTCCTTATCGCGACACCAGCATTTGCATAAACTCCCTGTCGCCAAGCAGAGCCCGTATATATATATATCTATATCATGGAGTGATACGATAGCTTTTCGTCTTCCAATGAGCCGGGCAGCATCGTAATATCCCCGTCGATTTTCCTCCCACCCATGTGTCCAAGAGGAATATATTCCGCAATAAGAGTATCAGCAAATGGGAGAGGAGGTCTCATCAGAGACTGGCTTCGGTATTTCCGGCACAATCTGCGTTGCAAGTTGGCACCATCGGCTCTTGCATTTCCCTATAGGAAATACAGTATTTTCCTGAATACCAGGAGCTCTTGCGGACAATTTTGGCTAAATTTTAAAACCCTTATTAGAGGTTTGCGCCCCACGTTTTCGGCACTCGATGCGTTCAATACAGCATTAGAATCCACCATGGGTAAATTAAAATTTGAGATTGCATGAAACTTGAAAATGGGAAACGGATCCAAATAATAATAAATTATGATTCGTGTTCTGCTTTCGACAAGTGTTACACCAGTTCGCATTATTGTAGATTCTTGACTCCGCCATTTGAGCATTAATTGCCCTGCTCAAAGATTTCAAAAATTGTTCAAAAATATGTGTGCCATAGCGTAAGACGAGCGTAAGGTATTCTGGTGCAGATTTCAAGAAAGAAAATGTGTGCACGGTACTCGAGTAAATGCAGAAAATGGTTTCATCAGCATAATAATTATAGTAGATTAAAAAATTAATCTAAAAAACCACGTTTTCAAAAAGCAAAAAAGAATAAAATTTCCTTTAAAATCTGACGAGTCGCTTACTTTTACTCACGTCTCGATCAACTGCTCCATTTCCTCGAATAACCGTGTTCAACACAAGAATTATAAATCTTAATTATGAAAAAATCATAAGCCGTATTGAAAATCGTAGTTTACAAAAATATTAAAAATTGTTATAAATCATGCCATAAATCGTAATTATAAATCGTGTTACACATGGAATTTCAGGATAATTTTATTTTGTGTTGGTCAGAACGCAGAGGAAATAATTGAATCCAATTGCTGCGAAGAGATTGTTTCATCAGGAGCTTGTGACGGAATACAAGTTCCACCCTGCGATTTTAAACTCCACTTTTTGAAAGAAAACAAAGGAAACGCTTTTAAAAGCAGTCTAAATTCGTTTGGAACAGCTTCAGTATCACCCGTCGTACGATTCGGATTCTTCCTGGGTTCGGGATAATAAACGGATTGTTACCCCTCAGACTGCTGGAAGCAGTGGCGTGAAATTACGCGCTGCTGGCGATGCAAGCAGCAGCAGATGCAACAGCGGGCGTTTGTAATCGCCCCTGGGGCTTGCTCCTTATCGCGACACCAGCATTTGCATAAACTCCCTGTCACCAAGCAGAGCCCGTATATATATATATCTATATCATGGAGTGATACGATAGCTTTTCGTCTTCCAATGAGCCGGGCAGCATCGTAATATCCCCGTCGATTTTCCTCCCACCCATGTGTCCAAGAGGAATATATTCCGCAATAAGAGTATCAGCAAATGGGAGAGGAGGTCTCATCAGATGAGACTGGCTTCGGTATTTCCGGCACAATCTGCGTTGCAAGTTGGCACCATCGGCTCTTGTATTTCCCTACAGGAAATACATTATTTTCCGGAATACCAGGAGCTCTTGCGGAAAATTTTGGCAAAATTTAAAAACCCTTATTTTAGGCTTGCGCCCCACGTTTTCGGCACTCGATGCGTTCAATACAGCATTAGAATCCAACATGGGTAAATTAAATTTTTTAGATCGAATGAAACTTGAAAACGTGAAACGGAGCCAAATAAGAATAAATTATGATTTGTGTTCTGCTTTTGACGAGTGTTACACTTACAGTTTGCATTATTGTAGATGCTTGATTCCGCCATTTGAGCATTAATTGCCCTGCTCAAAGATTTCAAAAATTGTTCAAAAATATGTGTGCCATAGCGTAAGACGAGCGTAAGGTATTCTGGTGCAGATTTCAAGAAAGAAAATTTGTGCACGGTACTCGAGTAAATGCAGAAAATGGTTTTATCAGCATAAAAAAGAAACTACATGATAGAAGCAATAAACATTAATTGAGGGCTCAGTTCTTTGCAAACGATGGCTTTTGAAAATTTTTTCAAAAGTCTTCTTGGGAATTGAGAATCTTCTTATACAGTACTTTCTCATGATCATCGAATATAAAAATACAGGCGGACTCTCTCAACAACAATCTTGTTATACAACGAATTAAATTTTCTAACGAATTTTTATTTGGTCCAATAGAATTCTCTCCCCCCATGTTATACCGGTTCTCTACCGCTAAATTTTCTCTACGACGAATTTCATTCTGGTTTCTTTGAGTTTTCTTGTAGAGAGAGTTCACCATTGTTGCATATTAAAAGGAAAAAAGAACGATTAACATTCGGAATATTTTGGCCCTTTTTTCTCTCCTCACGGCGGAATCAAGTTGGCCACAGATCTCACCTGAAATCGAGCATCATGAGAAATAAAAATTGCCAAAATGTGGGCAACTTTTGAACTGCACGTCTGTGCTATAAACTTTCCAGCTTTAGAATTTATACGCCCATGCAATCGGAAATCCCCATTGACGTATGCATAATTGAACAACGCCGAGACTCATACACGAAAATACAAGTACAGTACTGTACAGTATTTTCGCGAAGATTCACGGCCGTTAAACTGTCAACATACGCCCTTCCTTGTTACTTCTTTCCGCGCCAAAAAAAAAAAAAAAAAAAAGAGAGAAAAAATTTGGCATATCTCTATCTCTCTCTCTTTTTTTGTGGCAAAGCCAGCCTGAAAGCAAGAACAGTAATCCAAACGAAAGCGTGAAATGAGTTCCTCTTATATATATACAGTATACATATATATATATAGGTGTGCAGCAGCGCCATCTCACCTCGAGGTGAAATCTCGCTCTCGAACTTGATCCTCACAGCATCCCTGATTTCCCCTGGGACTTGGCTGCTTTTTCCCATGCTTCCTGCGCCACAATGAGGCGAGCGACGAATTACGTCTACGGCGGGAAATGACGAGATGATGCACCCCTGCCTCATCATCCCGCTGCCGATCATTTTCCGAACGAGAAGGAGGGATATCTTTAATATTCGAACATAGTACTGTATTTATAGAGCCCTCGGGCAGAGGTTTTTTAAAACTCGTGTACCGTGGAGCCGTGAATGCTCCGCCTGGGATGACCCGCGACAATTTCGGGAATTCGTAAGGAAATAAATTATAATTTGGAGAAACGAAAAGCTGAAGCACCTATGGTTCTACTGCAGAACATGCTGAGGGGTTTCCTCGGACTGTGAAGAGAATGAATGAATGCCAAGCTGTATACCAGCCTTTCTTTTCAAATATTAGTTTTAAAATTTGGAATGCATGAAATCTGTCCGCATACAAGTTATTAGCATCGACATATGCGTCACACGAAAGAAATCCTCCGCCAATTTATTTTTCGAAGAAATTAGATTCCCTGTATGAGAATCCAGAAGTATTCTACAGTAATTAAATCCTACGCCACCGTAGAATATTTGGGGAAATTTTTCTTCCGTCTCAATTTCACTCTCTGAGGAATGTCGTTTCATTTCAGCAAAGAAACCGTCTTTTATTGAGTGCATGCACGTATACAGTATTCAGCAGAGCACTGGCGTTATTACTTTGAAATTCCCTCTCGTCCTCGCCACGATGTTGGAAAGGCTTAAATTTATTTCCCTCTTTTTGATGGCCTGAAGAGCACACGACGACGGGAAATTAAGAAAGACGACGGCGTCGGCACACGGATGTCGACACAGTTTTTTTTCTTTTCTTAGCGTTTTCTTATTATTTTCCGCCCATCTCCTCGGGCACAAAGAGTACAACAGGAACGACAACCAAGACCGACTCAAATACCCACGAGAGAAGCTCATTCATTCATGTACTGTACATCATGCATTCATTCATTCATTTCGCCCCGAGGCCTTGTCTTCTTCTTCTTCTTCTTCCGCACTGAGAGACATATCTCCATTTTTGTTGTTGACATTAAATTGTTCCCCCCTGTCATTCCCTGTTTCACGGTCACGCGATGTCATGTCCTAATGAACGAGGCATGATTCTCCGGTTCCGCCATTAAGCACTTGGTGGCAGTCCACTCACGCGACGAGGTCCATTAATTCCCTCGACGAGGGGTTCTCTGCTATATATATAGATGTACTGGGACCTCTCATATCCGAGTGGAACATGAATCACTTAATTGAAATGATCTGCGACGAGATGAATGCGTAGAAAAGTGCTCGTGAATGTTTCATGCGTCATCCACCAGATTGCGAAAGGGTTACTGCGAGCTTGAACATCTCGGATGATGGACAACATTGCATGAAGGACTTCAGCCCAAATGATTCGAGTTGAAATCGATTTTTGTGTGCATCCTGTTATGGATTACAAATTATGTGCCAGTATAGCTTCTTTATATATAGGGCAACATCTGATCTGCAAAATTTCCAAATGTAAAAAATGTGAGATTCTAAAAAATTGTCCATCGCTTATATATACACCACATTGCGACATGAGCTACCTCGAGCTTGTGCAAGGTTACCCCGGATAATGGACTCGTTCATGCAAATGAGGGATTTTTCAAACGATAGACTGTAACACTGCTTTCTGCTTCATATAATATATTGCAAACTGATGATATTGTTTTAAAAATTCAAGTTCCTACCAAAAATGTGGCTTCTATACAGTGTCATTTTTCAAAACGCCTTTTTTAAAATTTCATCAGGCATCGTTAACATCTTTTATGAATATCTTAAATACATTTTATGATGCGTCTAGGCAAAATTCCAGATCTTCATAAATTTATTTAAACATTTATAAACAAAGTTTTAAAAAATATTAGAAGACGGATAATTATTTCCTTGCATCTGTGCTTGACTTCGAAAAGTCCTTTTCCCAGACGAGATACCGGAACCTTTTAGCAATCAAATATTGGCTCATATTCTTTGACTAACATATTTCTGTGACGCTGATTTCCTCAGTGTAAGGGATATTTTGGAGTGTCCAACACATCGTTGAATTAACATCAGGTATATTTTCAATCGGAAAAAAATGAACAATTGAAATATATGTTCAGAACTTGAAGAGACGAAGTGCCGCGTGTTACCTTGAGAATCGGTAAAATTCTGCAAATAGCTTCTCTGCATAATAATATTGCAAATTTATTTTTTCCATCATTTGCAATCGGCAACTACAGTATTATCATTCCAAAAATGCACGCAAAATTTCAATATTCTATAGAAATATTTTTTGTGCGAGAGATCTGCTCTCAACCTCTCACACACAAACTAAGAATCGAGATAAATATTCTATCGAAATATTGTGTGTGTGAGAGATCTTTTCTCAACCTCTCACATGCAAAATAAGAATGGATAGAATATTGCAATTTTGCGTGCATTTTTGGAATAATAATACTGCAGTTGCCGATTGCCAATAATGAAATGATGCATGTGCCAACTACTCATATTCTAAAGAAGAAAACCAACACTTTTTGTAAATGCTGGAAACACCACTCATCGCGATGGCTGAGAGAGATAATATGCAGCTCATCAGTAAAATTATTTACTCTTTCTTCAAAGTGATTTCAATAAATTCACTCACCGACTTATTCCATCAGTTCGCCAAGCTGCTGAGGTTTTCTATAGTCCTGATGCATGTGCCAACTGCAAAGTACGTAAAGAAACAACAGCAACAAATTATGTCAGGTTCCTCTCAACAGGAAAGGCTGACTAACAACTACGAAATCAAGCGACTGAAAGCATTTCAAGACAGCGACTCGATCAACTGGCAATCTAATATGGATCTCCTATATTGTCGGATGCCTCGATTTTTTTGTCTTCTTCTTTTTCTCTGCGACACGCACATCTCTTGAGGCAAAAATGGACCAAGTCATTTTCTGGACTGGAGTAAGATCAAGTCGTGCAATCTCCGATAAACCTTGACTTGTGAATTATTCACGATAGCGAAGCCGGAGCAGAAAGCCAACTTCCTCATCCCAGTGCGGAACGTTTATATATCCAAACCCACATACGAAAAAAAAAGTTGCGGAAACAATCCAAGAGGATGGATAAGATAAGCACAGAGACAAGTTTGTCCCGCATAATGAGTGCATCTATTTTTGAGATGCTGTTTATATGAAGCTTCTGTATATATATATGCACACATCTTTGGCCAAAACGGACACTGAGTGATGCTTTGCAAAAACTCGGTTGATGCTGGAGAAGAAGAACTGCACACATAAACCTCTCTACAATGAATTTTAAATGACCAGAACAACAAAGTCAGCTTAGACAAGTTTTTTTTAGTTGGGGATGAGGATTCGAGTTAGGGAAAAAATCAGTTTTATTTTGGGGAAAAACACAGAAAAATGGCAGGAAATCGTAAACGGTGATATTCTGGGCCATAAATTGTTCCTCAAATGATTTGACAAGATGCTGAGATTGAAAGTATAGTGATTTATTTACCCAAATAGTCTCTCACTTCCTTTCAAAACACATCAAGTTACTTTTTTATTGCTTTCCTCTTTTTCTGCGTCAAGAAAATTTTAGCCAAAAGGCCTCAGAAAATTAAAGTTGCTGAGGCGTTTTCAAGGAAAAAGCCTTGAATTAAGGACGTTTTTCATTCATTGTTTCTAAAGGGATTCAGGCGGGGTCTTTAAAAAATTACATAACTTGAAACAAATTTGGCTTGGGTAGATTCAAGCTATTATCGAGGTTCGACTTATATTGCAATGATGAAAACTGTCTCATCATGCTGGAGTTCAAGCAATATTAAGATTTTAAAAATTTTATTTCATAAGATAAGTTTGAACTGCAGCAGATAAGCTGGATTTTTCGGTTTCCGCTGTCTCAAAATCTGTTGAATCGGAAAGGATGGGTCTTACATTATAAATACTGTAAAAGTGTGTGGCTGTGCATGCAGGTCATAGCGGCATGTAGTGAATCATTTTCTGTCACATTTTATTCTCATAAAAAGCTGTACAGCAGTGCACCGGAAATGTCATGCTCATATCATCCATCACCTCATGTACTTGGCCTGTGAGGCATTCCTCATATACTGTACCCGTATAAACAACGCCACTGCGTTGTTTGAAAGTATCTTTCATAAATATATATAATGTATATATGCAATTTCCTTGAACACACAGTGCCGCATATTTCCGCATTAGGGATAACCTTCAACACAAGAAGTCTTTGTTCAACGTAAGTTATGATGGAGATGCAACATTTTGATTGGAGATTTTAAAGTACAAATGTTGGGAATTCATATAAATTCTAACCAGATGATTTATTTGAGCAAGCAATGTTTGACCTATATATTGTTCTTCCCGGTACGCATATGGACTATTATCAGGCATTGCTTTTTTTTGGCATTGCAAGCTTCAAGAAGCTCGATACTTATTTGATGTCTCCAAAGAAAATTGGGGTTGAAACCCTTCTAGCCTTAAAAAATGCTGCATTTTGCTATACAAAGTTATTTAAAATTAAGTGTGCCGACAAAAACTTTTATGTCAAGTGTGTGGAATAAAGGTCACAAACGGTTTTTTTATTAATCTTATG
The DNA here is from genome assembly GCA_905338405.1 of Notodromas monacha. Classification (NCBI taxonomy): domain Eukaryota; kingdom Metazoa; phylum Arthropoda; class Ostracoda; order Podocopida; family Cyprididae; genus Notodromas; species Notodromas monacha. Next base: position 30,947 of record CAJPEX010002508.1, read on the forward strand.
TGAGGCACATTTATGCGGAAGTTTCAATACTGCAGTTACTCATTTTTGAGAGGAGAAGATGCATCGAAACATTCGAATCTCTTTCGTTATATAATTTTTTTTCAGTTTCGCCTATGTTTATAACTGCTTCAAGTTGAGCAACATTCATTCGGCAACAGTTTCTAAACTTGAGAAACCAAAGCTTGTCGAGTCATGCAAATCTAGGGGCTCAAATATTTGATTAACGAAAAGTTAAAATTAATGTGCAAGAAAAAAAACACTTTGCCATAGACAAACTTTTTTGTTTAAGGCCTGCATTGTAGCGTGCCAAGTTCGATTGTTGGCATTCCTGAAGGCATAGCAGATATGAAACCATATCAGTTAGTTTTGGCTGAAATTGTGCAATGATCCACTATACAAATAGGATGGATCATGCATTCGAAATGTATTAATTGAAGCTTCTGCCCAGATGCTTAAACTTATGAAAAAATCAATGAATAGAGAAGCGTACAGTTATTTTAAGAAAAGCGGGTGGACAAATTTTGAAATCTTAAGTGCTTGCAATCGCATGACTGATAATTTTAACGATTTTTTTTCATCTGAAATTGAACGTTGAGCATTATAAATACAGTATTCAAGGGAAACGAAGGGACTTCGCTGCTTATCACGAAGCCCAGTTGACTCACAACCCCATCTATGAAAATCAAGGGACAGCGATAGAACAGAGGTGACACAGGAAACCCAAACGCGCATCAAGAAAACACGCGTCACTCTCGACAGCAAGGAAACCTGACGAATGCTGGTATTATGCGGTCGAGCCCTATTTTCTTCCCTCCACAGCATGTCTTTCACACACAAAAAAAAAGTATATTGTATATGCATGGGAAACGATGAAAGGAAGCCAGATGGTGAAAAGAACAGCGACAAAATGACCCCAGACGTCGACTCAAACGACAGCATGCACCGAGGAATAAGGGATTTTTTAATTTTCCGCTTTCTGACGACAGCGCGTCGGTGTTGTGAAACTCTTCGGTAAAAACTGAGACCCCCACCCTCTTTTGTCGTGGTTTTTTTCTGACGATTCCATGCTATTCATGTCATATGGGCCCATTCAGGCGTATTCCAAACGTCTACAACTTTCGAAGCTTCTGGATATACAGCATTTTTTTTTACTTCTCCAAACTTTCGTCAATTCTTGGAATGAGAGCAAGCTCTCTCAAAGCGCTGGTTTCGTGTATCAACTTCGCAGCAATAAGTTCCACTGAAGTTCACTGTATGTTCACTTTGAAAACTTTACAAAAATTGAAAACTGAAATACTGTACACATTTTGGCGAAACGTTTCATGCGGGTCCGCTGCTGCATATATACGCGTGGCTCATATGCTAAAACAATATTATTTCATTTCTGAATAATATTGATCAGCTAATGTTGTGAGCTAAAATTTTCACCGCCTCTCAATAATTTTCGCGGAAAACATGACAGCTCAAATATTTTCGCTGACGTCTCATCAGCAAAGAAAAATTTTTGTGGGATCGCGAATCGCCTGATCCCTTCGAATCATCTCCAAAGCAACAAAAAAAAACTGAAACATCAGAACGATGACGACTAGCATTTTGCCAAAAGTTCCCTTTATCTGAATCGCTATTTATAGTGACGAATGAGCGCAATTTTTTTTGTTGGAACCGCCAAAGACGAAGAGGATCTCGAGAGAGGATCTGCGAAGGGAGGATAAAAATTGCAAGCAGAAGATCTGAAGCAGACATGGTTTGCCCTAATTCTATCCGAATATCGATTCGATGTCTCGATTCCTTCGGAGGCGGACTCAGGGATCGGTTTTCGAGGTCAGTAAGCCTTCGCTCATGATTGAGCAACTCTTTCCTGAGCCTCAGCGACGCTATTGACGGCAATTCCACCGTGATCGATTGAGGTTCGATCGCTCGCGCGAATTTTTTTGCTTGACCGAATGATTCTACCTCATCAGAAGCAGGCTTCTTTGAGAATGTGTCTTCTTCTTCCTCTTCTTTGACTCCCTTGATTAGCTTATTTTTTTAAAGATGCTTTCTGTAGGGTAGATGAAAAAAAATGCCACCTTTGCCCTATATGCTGCTGTGCGTCACTTTTTGTGGGCGATGGAAAAGACAGCTTCCCAGAAAACCTGTCAGTATAACTCGGTAATTAATTTTACGAATATTGCATGTCAATTAATACATTTTGGGCGCCGTGTTTGAAGCACGTGTTTGAGCTTCAGTTTTTAAAATTGTACTCTGTTCTGGGATTTGATAAGCATATTCAATTTAGATCTCGCAAATGGTGAATATTCCGTAATGTTTTGTCTCTTCTGAAAATAATGCTGGTTTTACTTGTTGAACAGAAGATATTAGAAAACTATGTCCCCGAACTGCTATATTAGAAAAATTGCCAGTGCAAATTAAGAATATAATTCAAAAATACTGAAGCAGCAAGTTTCGAGGCTGAAATTGTAATTTTAGGTATTGATGATTTAATGCAGGTTAAGCTACGCAGCATCGAGTGAGATTTTGTTCATTTTTTAATGTTGCAATATCGACCAAAATATTTAAAAATGTCTTTCATAAGAATGCTTATACTTCATGCTATTTCAAAAAAACTATATACGAAAAAATTGGCGTCCTTTATTTTTTTGCGAACCCTTGCCCAATGATTCAGACTGATCACAGATGCGCTGTCGGAGCAAAATATAAAATTGAGTTTCAGCCGCAGGTGCTGATATTGTTCTATTTTTCGCGAGGGAATCCTTCAATAATATTTTCTCCCGAAATTAAATAAAAAAGAAATCATGGTTCGGTACGTCAACGGAAATTACCATCACTAATTCGGACATGTCATAAATCAATTGATGCCGTTCTCGAGCACTCTGAAAAGCGGAAACCGATCATCACCCCGAGAAGTGGCCGTGAAAAAAAAAATCCCCGGCACTTTGTTCACTTCTCGATTTAAAAACAAAACTCAATTCGATCATATCAATAATGGACACGAAAATAATTATCGATTTTCTTTTCTTCATTAAATCAATTGTCGAATTTTCAACCCGTTCATCCTACAAATGAAGTTAGGAGCATAGAATAATGATAAGCATGCCTCTTAATTTGCACGCCGGGTATTGTGCTGATGATCAATCATCTTCAATCGAGCCAATATTTCCCTCTTCATTATTGAACTACAGGCGGTTTGTAAAAGCAGACGTCCTCGTTTCTTATTCATTGAGTGCTGGTTTCGATAAATTGAGTAACGAGTTTGCCGATGTTTCCCTTATTTATCGAGATAAAATTGTAAAAATGGCGTTACTTTCAAGTTATTTTTTCATTCTCGGGATGAAGGAGAAACATGCAAAATTTACCATCGAATTCTGGGAGTGAACTTGACGTCGAATAAATAATCGAAACCTAATGAAATCTAATCGATGGGCCTTCCCAGGCCTGAAAGTCCCGCCAAGGGTAAATTAAGATTGCATAATAATTTCGCTCGGTTATCCCTGGATTTTCAGAATACCCATTTCTATTTTCCTACCTCCATCAAGAACCTATACGACAAGTCACCCACGGCTAACATCGATCCCCGACTGGGGGCAGACGGGTTTCAAACGTGATTTGCACCGCATCTGGCGCAGTCTCGCTGTCTTGCCCTTTTTTCTTTCATATCCTTAAAAATGCCATTTTCAGTTCGTTCTTTCCAAACATAATTTACCATTCTAGGCATAAATATACATAGAATAGACTATAAAGGACGAGGCGAGGAAAACACTGCTGGGAAGGAGTCTGAAGAAAACCCATCGGCTATATAGGGCGACTGTAAATACGGTTGAAACGCGAGCCACGTAACAGAGCGAGAAACAGAATTACACCCGAGTTAAAGCCCCCGATTTTCTTGGCAGGGATGGCGACCACTTGAGTGGCTTCTTGCACTTCCGCGGTGCATTCTGATCACCAGCTGGGTTCCAGTTGAGAAAGGCTGCTTTGAATCGATGAAATTAACCCTCTATAATGCTCTCGAGCGGGTGTGCGTTATTATTGAGGAATGATTGCGCGAGGTCGCGTTAATCGAGAGAGGTATAATTTGAAAATTTAAATTTCCTGAAATTGGTTTAAATTTCAAAACCCATTCTCTTCTTGGAACCTTGTCGTGCAAAGTTGATTTGTGTTTAATGAGAAGAATAAGCAACATACGAGGGTTTTATAACGCACATTTCTCGGAATGGAAATGAAAATGGTGTCTAATCGAGCTGAAAAAAATGCATTCTTTATGGAAAACATATTCTTTGGCACACAAAAAATCAGCCCTGTTCGACAATTTTTTTAATGTTTTGAAAAATTGAATTTTCAGAAGAACTTCAACCAAAGTATGAACGATTGATGAGTACAGTATAGAATGATGAAAATGCTGTTGGCTGAAATGGCTCTAACGATTTATTCGATGCGTCGTCTCGTCAAAGACTAATTAATCGTTAATTAACGAATTAACCTGATATGCGTCACATTACTATCTTTCAGGAGATGCGATGGATTGGATAATGGAATAAGGCAATTCGAAGGTTGGACCGCACTTCGATAGATTTCCAGGCACTTGCGAAAAATTTCGCAGGTTCCGCACAAAAGAAGGTTGACGATACAATCTCATGCTGTCTTTTCTTTTTTCCTCATGACTTTTTGAAAGAACTCAGTCCATATACTGTAGTAATTTTCCATTTTATCACGTTAGTCACAATCACAATGGGGCATTTTTTCTTCGACTTAATTGAACAACTTATTAAAGATTTGTGTGATTTATTTTCAGTTAAATTCCATCTGCAGTGGTTTCCTGAACACCTGAAATAATAACGAGCAATTCAGTGAAAGAATCGCCACAAAAAAAGACATTGTGGATGATGCAAAAAATTGACCAAAATTTCGCAACTCAGTTCCTCGAAAAGCTGAACCGAGTCAATCCCCGTACAGTTCTTTCCGCCACGTCAAACAATGATTTAAAAGCGAAGAAAAACTTGGCATTCCAACAGAAAGTGATACAAAGTTACGGACGACGAAAATGTCATGAAAGGCATTATCATAAATTCAAACGGGATACAATTGTCTTTCCTCTCTGCAGGAAAAGCCTCTCGCATCATTCATCACCGTCATCGTTTCGCAGAAGCATATTTTCCCCATGAAAGATTCAGTGCGATGCATCAGTTGATCCTTTTGCTTTCGAAAAATTTCATAAGGACGGTTTCCGGTTCGTGTATAGATAGATACCTTGCTCTGGCAGCTTTTCTTCGCTGAACGTGAGAAATGGCGGGGAATTTCATGACTCGTATTGTCAGGAAGGAATTACGTCTTTTATTTATTCTTTTACTCGTAGAAAATATTGAGTTGATTTAACCGGCAATAAAATCCTGGCTCCTTTGTGATACTGGTGAGAAACTTGAAATACCTGATGGTTGAATTCGTACTTTTCAAGCTTGAGGATTTGTGTTGAACTGGAGTACAATAAGTGTCGTCTTCATGAAAAACAAGAGCTCGTCTCTCGCTACTTTTCAATGGTATTTTTATTCGCAAAGATTTGAACTTAACCTTTATGTTATTAGGTGGGCTCTCTGTACGACGAAATTCTAGCGATCAGAAAAATAATTTCCTACAGATGATTTTTTCAAAGAGAACCCCTGTCAGAAGGACCCAATGATGGGGCCACACAAAAATTCGTCTTACAGAGGAAATTGTTCAAGACAAGATCTATATAATGTTACATTTCATGCACATGAAGTTTGGAGATATGGCGCGAATCTCTGAAAAACAGAGGTCTTATAAACCCTATGCATGAACTGAATTGCGACTTAATTTCATGACATGTGCTATTATTGGGAGTTTTACACGAAATGTTTTCTTCAGGGTTCAAGTTGGAAAAGCTTATAGAGTAAATTTGAATTGCGATCAACAAAATTAATGCTTTTCATTTATGGGGAAAACAACTTTGAGCTACAGTCTTTCATATTTTAAGGAGAAGACAAAAATAGCGTGATATAATTTTACAGAGCAATCCTTCGGACGAATTCGTGCATGTATCTATCACATGTAGCTGTGTCTGAAATATGAACAGGCAGTTTATTTTGGGTATCATAGTCCTATTCCTGGGAGAAATGTGAATAAATTTTAAATTGACATTCCGGATTTCGGACGATCACCGAGATTCTTCCATGGCTGAGAAAAAACCTTGCCAGTGAATAATCCAGACGCTTTAAAAATAAGTGAAGGTACATATATTTATTATGAAAGAGTTATTTTTTATTGATTGTCCAATCACAGCATTTGATTTTTGGCGCAGACGGGAAGTATTCCGAAGTCAATTTTGGAAACGTCTTCAGAAACCTATACGCTTAAAAGATTTAAAATATTTCCAGCTCTCATTTGCACATTTGTGACTTGAGCTGTTCTCCTTGTAAATCCGATGTCTTATATCCACGAGACAGCTCCATGAATATCCCAAAAGCCTTACATTTTCAAATAGTCAAGATGGAGCTATTTTAAAAATGTGTTCCTGGAAGAGTCGACAAATCGACGCAGTTATGAGCTTATGACATTTGCGACCAGGTGTGGAAGTCATGCAAAATAAATTCCATTCAAAGCTGAAAAATGTGAGACGACTTCGTTTCTGTCTTCAAGTTCGAAAAGAAGTCTTGTTCACGCGTCAGCAACACTATGACAGCTGTCTTGGGCATGAAGAAAAAAAAACAGAAAAAAGTGTGAAACCAAGAGATTTTTGGCGCACTGCTTTACCATACACACGATATTTTTGGTTCACGCGTTTACATAATGTAATTTAGAAGTGTCCCGGAAGAGTTGAAGCGATCTTTGCACCAAAAAAATTGTACTTACCACATTGAAAATTCTGATGTAGTTTTTTATTTCAAACAATTTTACCTTTGTATTAACGAGATCAGAGGAATATGAAATCGTGGATTATTCGACGGGTTTCTTCTTTTGCGAACAACTCAAGTGGAGTTCTGCAAAATAAGCGAATTTTCAAGGGATTTATATTTTAAAAGTCAATTCTATTTTCTATTTCATGGAAAAACATGATCTGGGTCCTGCCGACGAAAATGAGCAGCAGTGTGACCATTTTTGTTGCAAAAACATTCAAGCGCAGTTATGGTTGATGATGAAGAAAAATGGGCAACAATTTTGGACCACAAATGAAACAACTAGTGCATGGTTTTGTTTTCAAAAGTGCATTGCTGCTCTCCGCGGAAAGCTTTCTCGTTATTTAAAATATAAAATATAAGGATCTTTTGCTTAATAAAAATGAAAAAATGACGTTAACGTGGTTGAGACGCGAAGTACAGTACTGTACTCGCAAACGTACTTTATGCTGACATTTTAGAAATAGATCAGTAGGGCAACTTATTTACTTTAAAGTTCAGAAAAACTCCGTCAACTGTTCTGTGTTTTATCCGTTCTATTGTATTACTTTGAATAAATTATTCTTTCATTAGTGGGGAATTCAGATCAAAGAGTTATTATAAAGGCAAAAAATCATGTGATAAAAATCAGTGAAGAATTTTTGCAGTGATAACTTTTGAATTATGTCATGTGCAATATTTGTTTGTATATACTCCATTATTTCTGATGAATCATTGATGATGGTTTCTTTAAACAATGAACTGTTTCAGCAATTGAAATGTAAATTTTGACCTGCATTTCCAAAAAGAGAAAACCAGCAATCGGAATCGGGTACTGCATAATCAAAAACCCCCAGGCAAGGGCACCGTTAGCCTGGGGAATGTTACTACTTACC
>CAJPEX010002509.1:9377-38725 GCA_905338405.1 Notodromas monacha
TATTTTCAGAAAACCGAATCACGTGATGAATGCATGTACAATTGGCGACAACTTGTACCCGCATTTTTTGTTTTCCCCCGCGGATTTCGTCCATTGTTTCACTGCCGTGGGATTATCCCATAATCCGCTAAGAAATGTTCTTGAACATGCCGTCGTCGAATAGTGTCCCATGCCAGATATTTTCTTGGAACAAACGAAAAAATCTTCTTGATGAAAACCGCTTCCTTGGTTCGGGATAAACCTTCCACAAGCTCCTTCATCCATCCCATTTTTTTTCGGGACACTCGAGGATTTTGAGACATCTTCTCCGTTGACCATGTCTTCTTGTCCTGAGCGAAGGGTTTTAAAGGGTATTGTTTAATTTTTTGAGGACTGGATTATGTATTGGTAAACTGTCCTGTACTGGCACGTGTGTGTGTCCAGAAATTGTGTTTGTCAACTTTAGTTTGAGGTACAGTACTTGAAATTCAATGACTTTGAAAAGGGGAGGTTGATTTAGGGCGAGTTACCCTCTCGCGATTTTATTGAAATGTCCGATGATTTTCCAATAAACTTTCTCTGTCGTCGGCCATTTTAAGATTCTCTCAACGTCCTTGCGGGGATAATAATACTCGGCCTTCCAGGGTTTTATCCGGCTGTCAGAAGAGATTAAAGAAGCCGGGGGTCTCAAGACTGATCGTGTCTGCGTCCTTCCTGCTTACGGCGGTTGCAAAAACATGTACCGGGGTTCTCTTCTTGCATTTTTCTGTGTCTGACACCCCCCTTCCCTCGTAAAAACGTCTCTTTCCTGGAAATCCCTCGAAGGGGAAGCGCGTAGAATTTTCGCTGTGCCTTTTTTCAGTTCGCGCAGTGGCGGCTGATGAATTAGTGGGTAAATGGTGCTAACATTTTGGGGGAAAAAAAGGAAAGAAAAAAATACGGCGAGAAGCTTGTAAAATATTGTGATTTCGGTTTGGAAATTTCGAGTTTCGTGAGCGCTGAAGATCAGTGGTATTTTCGCGCAATATTGGGTTCAGCAGATGGAACATTTTGCATGCGGATAATGGACAACTTGACATGCGTTGAATATTTTAAAATGAGATCATTTTTTCAAGTGGATGAGAGCCTTTTCGTCTATGAATGATCGTGCTGAACATCATTTTCAAGTGTTCTGATTTATTTCAACGCGTTCTCGTGTCAAAAATATGTTGGTAAAAAGTATTATTATTATGCACTTTGAGTCGAATGGAACAGAGTTGGAATTTTAGGAGGCATCACATAATGGACTTCTTACTGAAATGAATCATTTTAAGTGACTATACAAATGTTACTGATCAGAAGATTGCAATTTGCTTCTAGAAGAAAAATCGCGAACGAGTCACAAGTTTTTTTTTTTTTTTGCGAATTATCTTCATAAACTGCATTCTTCTCGATTCGGTTAAATTTCTCACCAGGATGCTGACCTTCTATTCGGTCTGAAAACTGAGCAAAAAGGCCTAGGATTGCGCAACTTCTGAATAAGAGGAGGGGAAAAAATGCGCGGATTGTCGGGGGTTTGAAATACAGTGCAAAATATTCAGAAAAGAAAACAAGTGGGTATTTCCCGAGCTCCCCCTCACACAACGGACATGATCCAACTTGGTGCTTTCAGTTATAGACTCAATCGTCAACGTGTTACACATGCCATTTTTCCCCGCCTCAATAAGCAATTTTTTTTTCATTTGCTGTGCGACGACGTGTTTTAGACTTAAGAAAAACAGGAAAAACCGTTAAACTTTGTTTTTTTATTGGAAGAAGGCATTGACCCATATTTTTTTCTCAAGTGTTTTTTTTTTAATTCTTCGCTCCCCTTGAGATCCCTCAGCAATTGCGTGAAGTGACTTAGTGATTTTTGTGTGTGTGGAAAGTTCTTCTAGTTGTTCTGCGCGTTGGAGGTAGAGTACTGTTATTGTGTTAGTGCGAATTGAAATAATGTCAGTTTTCTGACGTCTAGATGCTGTCATTTCTATATCATTCGAAATAAATTTTTCTAAGGTTGAAAAAAAAGAGAACTTGTTGCTGTCAAACGCTGGCGTATATGACTTTCATGAGTGAATCGAACAGTATGGAGTGTGAACTTGTGAGGAACATTATCTCGCTTTACATCGTGATGTTTTCGGGAAATAATGTAAGCGTATGAAAATATCAGTGATTCGAAACCTGTGAATGTAAACTTGATACATTTCTGATTTCAATTTTTGATTTTTGGTGGGTCGTTGCATCTTGATTCTGCATTTCCCTTGGAACCCGTCTGTGATTTTCTGAATGGAATCACTAATAAGTTCCATGATTTCATGCTTTTTTTTTGGTGAAGACGCTTCGAATGTGTGTCAATTTATCATCCTGACTTGGTTCAAGCGTTGGTAAGAATTAATCGAGTTCCAGTTTCGATAATCAATGATTTTCATTGTTTCGGGGGGAGAAAAAGCAGCCGATCATTAGTTTGGATGACCGTGCTAAATTATGATTTACTGAATTTTTGTATCAGGTGCTGTGTTGAACCTTGTTACTCATGCGAGTTCCTGGTTCGTCTGTGTCTCTTTTCGAATTTTTATTTCCTCTCGGAAGCATCCGGACGTATTCGGAAATTGTCCCGGAATCCCGGGATCGAGGTCGCGATTTTGAATAACGCATTCGTCGGTCGTACTTCGACTTCGTAGTGAGGCAAAAGATGGACTACGAACTCTGTCTCGGCCCGAGCGATTTCTCGGACCCCGAGGGCCAGAATTTCTGGCCTCCGTCCCCTGTGTCCTATTATTTTTCTCCGTGGGCGCCGCCGACGCCTTCATCATCATCATCCGTCGTCGAGATGGATCCCCTTGCGATGGCGGTCGCAGTGCTCACGGCGCCCATGTCCGTCGGCAGCGCGAGTGACAGTGACTCCGGGGTGTCCAGTTGCGGCGACTCGTGGACGACGGGCTCCAGTTTTGATCAAGACCTCGACGTTTTGTTCAGCGATTCTGCGCTCTGGGAGGACATAGGTTCGTCCCGCGTAATGTCTAATGTACTACATAATATAAGTACATTTTTAAAAAAAATGCGTGGTGAAAAATTATGGGTTTCTTTTGTCTTGATGCGTGACGCGAGCGACATCTACATAGCCAACGCTCGAGTACTTTCGGTGTCCCGTTACGCTCCGGGCGGATGAGAGCGACATCTAGGATATAAAATTGTGATCCATTCGGACAATCAGCGCGCATTGGAGTACGCATTATAAATATCGAGATATTGAAACTAAGGAGTGATTCAATTATGCGGATACCGTATTTATACAATGGTTGAGAATTTGCGTAAATTATGCTGGTCATCTGACTTAAGTTTGAAGCTTTTGTGCGGAGACGTTTTGCTTTCAAAGTACCTTTCGCGGCTTTCGTTTCCGTGTGTACCTTCACACTTTTTTTTCACTGAAACGTGTTTAGATACGTTCTGCTGAAAATTTGTAGAAGTTCGTGAACACGGGTTGGTTCCGCTTATGAATCCGATTGAGACGAAACATGACATTTTGAGTTGCTCAAATTTGATACGCATGCAAATGAGTGTGCGTATGGGTGATGCGTGAATTTTTGTACAGCTGTCGAGGAAATGCAGCTTAGGGCTTGAGTAATTTGTGCAAATGAAAAGCTGCTCGAATGAGAGTGAAATCTAGATTAAGAGGTTGAATTGCCTTTGTGGACATTGGCTGAAAGTATTTTTTCATTTACAGTTTTTTGGAAAATAAGGAGGGATTTTTTCTATTACAGTTTGAAACTCTCGAAGTTGAATTTCAAGAGACCAGAAAAAAATTCGACTTAGAAAGGTTTTGACATGGAGGGGTTCTGAGTTTTAGAGAATCATAGATGTTTTACTTATATAATCAAGCTTTTTTATTGTCGGAAGCATTGAAGAATTGCACTAAATTGTACATTGTGATATTCTGGGCCTCAAGTTGCTTCTAAAATCAGTTGACAGGGGTTTATTTGTCTAATTTAGTCTCTCACATTCTGTCAAAGCACATAAAATTCCATTTTATATTGTTTTTTCTTTCCTGTTTCAATAAAATAATAACCCAAAGGCCTCAAAAATTTGACTTGGGGAGGTTTTATAGGAATAGCCTCTGAGTTAGAGAGGTTTTTTGCATTATTTCTAAAGGAATTCAGACATGGACTTTTAAAAATTTGACTTAGGAGGATCAACTTAGTGAGGTTAAACTGTATATAGCTTTTGAAATATACAGCGAATGCATTTTACAAATTCGGTGCATTTGAAGGACATTGGTGCGCTGAGTACATTTGTTTACAATGTTTTCCAATAAGCGGGGAATTTATTAATTTCCAACTTTATGCGAACCATGAATCCTCCAGAAAACTATACGGAAAATTATGATATGAACGCACTACTGAAAGTTTTTGTGTATTTTATATTCATCAGGCAAATATTCAGCATTGGGAGGTTAGAAACAAAAAAAGTTTCAAGGGTGTCGGCCAATAATGTTCTTGAAATTTGAGTTGCATAGACTTTTGGTTTTGGGAAGTGCAACTTTGAAAGGTTGAACTGAAGAAGAGTTTTCCTGTAGAATTTTTAAACAAAGAAATACGTTATGTATTTCAACAAGCTACATAGCTTCAAACGTTTGGAATGTTTGCGAAGACAAGGCAAATATTATAACCTACAGTACCTTGTCTTTATAATATTATCATTAAGCAAGGGCTCAAAAATTATATATTTTAGCACTGTTATTGCGTGTTCTTTGCTGTTGTTGCAGCGATATTTTAGGGAAATAAATGACCTGTAACGAAAATTGTTATAACACAAATTGTTATAATTACATTTTTTATAAATAAAATTGTTATAAACAGAATTGTTATAAATAGAATTGTTATAAATGAAATTGTTATAAATAGAATTGTTATGAATAAAATTGTTATTTATTTATTCCAGGGAATGCAATCACAGGACAAGAGCCCGAAGCCAACGGGGAACTCGTCTCTGGGATGATGGCCAAGGTAGACAGCAGCGGAATGCTGAGTCTAGAAGTACCCAACGTCTCTGTCAACCCCGACTGCAGCCTGGGCTCAGAAGCCTCAGAACTCGCAGCCTTACAACCCATGCAAGCCGCTGCAGCTGCTGCAGCAGCGGCAGCCGTTGCAGCTGTGGGCTGTGTCAGCGACATCTGGTCCGCATCCACTACAACAGCCTCAGCATCATCATCATCCTCCTCCTCCTCGTCATCATCATCGTCATCATCTTCCTCGTCATCGCCGCCAGGTGGCGGCGGAGGAGGTGGGAGTAATAGTGACTCGGGCCCGTGGGTCGAGGGCTCCCCGAAAAGCGACCCATCCAGTCCGGGTAACGCGGACAGTTGTTGGGCTCAGCAGGGACGGGTTGCTCCGAAACCCTCGTGCATGACTGGGTCTCATTTGAAGGACTTGTTGATGGGCAGCAGTTGCGTGTATCAGAAGAAAGACGTGGCGCAGAACAGTAATGTGGGGAATTCGTCGTTGCTGCAGTTGTTGAGGAGTGGGCCCGCGTATACCCCGCAGCAACAGTTGGAGAGCCAACGGGCTGCCATGAACCTCGCCGGGTTCACCAATGCGCTCAGAAGTCAGCAGCAAGAGCTTCAGGTGAGATTAATTAAGCTGGTTAATCACCTGAGTTTATTCAGGGTGGGGGGGGGGGAACCATACGAGGGTTCTAACAAAAGTTCTCGAAATATAAATTGAAATTGCATACAATTGAGCTGGAAAAAAAATTTATTCTTTAGGAAAAACATATTCTTTGGCACACACAAAAAAAAATTCAGCCCTGTTCGGCAAATTTTTTTTTAATGTTTTGAAAACGTCACCCTGGCAGAGTTTTGCTCTCCACTCAATAAATGAGGCGGCCTTCCTTCCGATTTTTGTTGTAGCATTTCCCCTCAAAATTCTGTACTTTACAGTACAGTACATGAATAGGGCAACAAAACCTGCAATAGCACTAAAGCATTGAACCAGTGCAATTTTGGACCTATTTTTAAAAGTTCTGCATAATTTGGAAGAAATTAGACTTGAATGAAAGACCAATTCAATTTATTTTCTTAAAACGGCTTTTTCTGGTAGAAAAACAAACACCTAAAAAGTAGCACACTACGGAAAATAGTTTGTGCAAGGTTTGTTGTCTAAAAATCGACTTTTAGGCAGAAAGGCAGTTTTCAGATTGACTAAAATCTGAACCCCTTGGGGCTTTAAAATTGTGCAAGCTTTTTCATTTTTTCATTCAAATTCTAGGTTTAAGTAGTATTAGAAAATTGTTAAGATTCGTATTTTTCTGGTTGAAATTTCTCAATTAAACTTGGTGCATTACTGTGTAAAGAACATGACTTTTTAAAATTAACTGATCAGTGCTATTTTTGTTGAGATTAAAAATGACATAAGCAGTTTAGAATGTTTCATTAAATTAATTTTGAAATTACTTGCACCTGTGGTTCTAATGTGATGATGATGTAGATACACCGAATTCAAATTAAATGCGGATTGTCCTAATTTGTATTTGTTTTCATCACTGGGATTCTATAATCTGATATCTTAGCCTGAACTATTGAGGAATTCAGAACTGTTCAAATTTGTCTTTCAGAGGTGATTGGATAACCTTAGCTTAATTTTTTTAAAGTGTATCTAAGCACTGGCTTTATATTTTGGCGCGTTGTGAAATGAGGTCAAAGTATCTTATTGTCAATTCCGTGTTGCCTGCAATTTTTCAGCAGGCCAGAAAAATGGCGCCATCTCCTCAGCCCCAGTCTCCCTTCCGCCAACAAGCCCAACAGCAGCAGCAACAGCCTCAACCCGGCCTAGTGTTGCCTCACCCAACCTCAACAACCACCGTGAATGGTGGACAACAACCGCAGCAACAACAACAACAGCAACAACAGCTGGTGCATGCCACGAAATCCCGCCCTCTGCCGGGACTAACCAAAGTCACTGTGCAAATAAATGGAGGTCTTGAGATGGTGCCTGGTGCTGGGTATGCAGCAAATGCTGCCAATGGGTTGCCAACGAGCAAGACTTCATTTGGACCGAATGTTCAACGCATTTCAGAATCCACACCGGAGAGCGGCCGTTCAAATGCAGCGTTTGCGGAAAAGGTTTCAAGCAGAAGGCCCATATGCAGAAGCATGCGACTATGCACTTGGGTGTGGGTCGTGTCGGTGCCCCGCCGCCACGGATTCGTCGCGAGTACAACAGAGCCGACCGGAAGCGCAAGGATAAGGTGAATTACCTTCTTTTGTTGCAATGTTGCGATCAATTTGTGCCTGGATTCTCAAGTGATAGGTGCTAATGGTCATAATTACGGCGTCTTCGTGTAGGGTAACTATAGTCTACTCATGAGTAATGCCTCAGGGCCAACTAGATTATAGCGTCAAAATCTGCCCTAACTGTACAACGAAGCATCGTTGGTTCAGTGGTAGAATGCTCGCCTGCCACGCGGGCGGCCCGGGTTCGATTCCCGGACGATGCAGATAGTTTTTGTTTCATGAGTTGAAGAAAAAAATGGTACTGCATTCACACAAGCAGGGGTTGACTGGTGAACGAAATACAGTATTCAAATTTCTAATTGGTGTAGGAGCTTTTTAGTCAAATTATCTGTATTCCCGTGCAGCATTATTTACTGAGTATATATACCAACTGTTCGATATTTATTAGGACATGCACAATATGTTAATTATGTAGTCACGACGGGGAATGTTAATCGGATGTTGCATTTTATGCAGAAACTTTCATTCATGTGTCCTCTGCAGGAAAGACATATTTTCAGCCTCAATGAACAATTCTGTATAAGGCCTGGAATATATTTTACATTTTACTGTAATTTCATTTCTACATCATGGTGATATTTAGCGTGCGCCGTGAATCGAATTTCGCGTGCTTCTTTTTTTGTGTCTCATTCTGTGATATCAGCCGGGTTTCAAAGTTGTTAACTTGTTATTCGGAAACCTTCAGCGAAAACAGAAGTTGATGCAAATTTGTTCTCGCGAATATCAAAATAGGGTGGGAAGAAGGGCTTGTCGAGCTTGAACAACAACGCCATCGCGTCTTCAGCAACGTCTCTGCTCAAATACGACGGTGTGCTGGCCGGGATCAAGGTGGAGACCAATTACGAGATGCAATACAATGGACCTGGGAGTTCCGAGGCCTTCTCTGACCCGAGTGTTTCCACAACTACTCTCGAGGCTGGCGAGGAAGTTGGTGAGTCTCTTTTTTAAATTTCTCAGGGTTTATTCTGTGAGTCTTACGTGTTGTTTTCTTTACGATTTATTTGTTACTCATGGTGTTTTTTTTCTCGTCTCGATTCTATAATGAGGAATGTTTGCAAAAAACTAAAACGAATTTCAGCTTTTTCAGACAATTGTCCGAGGGCTGGGAGGGACGGGGTTGTCTTTTGGAGTCCTGCTTCAACGGATGCCGCAGGTTCCCCTGTTGTACCCATTCTCTCAAATTGTAGATATAGAATTGCATGGTGTAATTAAAAAAAAAAGAATATATTTAATTTGAGAACGATGAGCTCCTAGATCAGTTTTGTCATTTCTTTTTGAGAAAAATTGAGTAATGTGACTGGCGAAGATGGAGCATTCCGAATTCTGAGGTATCCGAAATCCATTACCTTTTAGCGTGTAAATTAAATAAATATTCCAAGAAAAATTGTAATATTGAAAATAAATTCGAAAGAATAAAAAATTTCATACCCCTACTGACTTGACGGCAAATACATTGTTACTTCAACTTTCGAGGTTGATATCCTTGGAATATTAGTTGATGAGGTGGGAATAGAACGACTGGAATATTTATGCGAAGTTTTCAATGTGTATACTGAATCAGTAAAAATTTGAGAATGGTCCATTTAATGCCTGGTTGATCGAAATCAGCGCATAAATATCACGAAAAAATGACTGAGGACGTCAGCAATCCTGTGGTGTATTAAATTAAAAATCTCTTCACTTCCCTTCCCTGTATATTTTTGTTTCCGTTTCCCTACGGGTTTTCGATTTTCTTTGTTCTTGTAGAATTTGGTGTCGGGACATTTGAGTGAGTCTCAAAGCAGCGAGTCAAAATTGAAAAAAGTCAAGAAATGGAGCGTCTGATACTTCTCTCTATGATTTGAAGTCAATATTAATTTTTGTCAAATCATTGTTATTCAGAAGGATTCACTTGCGCACGCGGGCGGTTTTGGACGAGCATGCGCGAAAATGGAAATGAAGTCTTCTGAATATTTTACATTGTTTGCAGAAAAAAAAATTTTTTCCTTTGGAACTTACACTTATTGACGGCTCCTCTTGAGACCAATTGAATGGCAATGAAATCTTGTGAATAGAAGAATTTATTTCACACAACTAATATTTGCAACTTTAGATCAGCGATTCTATTCTCGAGAGCGCGAAAATGTCAAATTATTTTGAATGGAGGGAATTATTTGTAAAAAATTGTTGTGCTGTACTGTATTGTACTTTTTTTCTTGAAAGCGCTGCTTTGAGAAAACGCTATTTTGAACGTGCCGTCATGCCTTCCAAATTGCGATAGAAATTGAGTAATAGTGCTGTTATTTCAAATTATTGCTTCAAATAGGCTGTGGGTCGACGGATTTGAAGCCTCAGCAAGCTTACGGCGGCGAATTGTACCGCCGCCTGACGTCACAAACGGACCTGAAGCTCGATCCCGCCGCCATCTACGACGCCCCCGTCGACTACATGTCTTACGACTTCTCGGCGCCGGGTTTCAACGAAGTCAAGCCCTCCGTCGGCGTCCCCATCGACTCGTTCGTCGACAAGGAGCCCGGCCTGGACTTTGCCTACGCCGCCATGTCTCCCATTAAAGACATATTCGACGACCTCGTTGTGCATCCCATGAAAGACGGTGGCGGCGGCGGCACCGTTGAGGAGATGCCGGAAGAAGTCCGATTTCTCGTCGGCGACGCGGACGAAGACCCCCAGCGTCGCATTCTCGTCACGTTTTACCGCGTCGCCCTCGGCGGCGACCCCGAGGACGACACCTACCAGTGTCAGCCGTGTCGACAGTGCGTCAGAGGCAAGGACGCCATGCAGGAACACGCCAAAACTCATTACCGACCGGCGTCTCCGTGCATTATGCCGTCGCCCGGGACGACGACGGTGAAGCTGGAGGATTTGCTGGACGCCCCCGAGCACCTGGATGCACCCGGTAATGTCTACTACGCGGCTTGAGGGAAAGAAGCAAAGAAAAAAAGAAGTAAATTTGATTACAGAATGAAAAATCAACCGAGCGAGCGTGTTTTTTTGTTTGCTTTGCGTTGGAACCTTAAAAAACGAGTCCTTAATAGACACCGAGCCATCTATGGCAAAACACCAAAAAACAACCGCTGCTCAATGGCGTGAAGAAAAACACCGCGGGGACCGCCAACCGAGTACAGAGCGCGTAAAATTTTTTTTTTATCATTGTGGTATCAAAATCTTTTCTCTAGAATCCTTCTTGCGTTTTTGAACACGCCCCATGGGTTCCAACTCTTCTGAAAATTGAAGAAATTAGGAATGCTAAATTCGCATCAGAGTTGAACATATTTAAATAAGGACCCCATCCATTATAATTCTTCGATATGATTAAAAAGGGGTTTTTTCCGTTCAGCCGCGTTTATTTCCGCGCCTCAAATTCCAGTTTCGGATTCGAAAAATAGGTGATGAAAACTATGAGAAATGGAGAGTAACTTCAGCATGGTTAATTCAGTGCCGGACAGCTCCAAGTAATTAAATTTTAATTTGGAATCCAATTTTCAATCGTATCAGCAGCTATAGTGTGAGAAGTTATGGGGGAATGAGGTAAAGAGCAGGTGTTTGAGAACATTCGTTTTTAAATTTTGCCCCCTCATGTTCCCGCTCGCACATGGAAAATAGATTCTTGGAGAAACAACGCTATAATTTGATGCAGATTTCAGATTAGTTCATTGGTCAGCTCTCGAGAATTCAAAGCAGCTCCAAAGAAAAGAGAGTGTATATCAGGAAATTCTGTGAAGGGATCGTCACTCGTTCATCAAGTGCTCTATTTTCAGCAATTCATTAAAACGACCAAAGATAAATATGTAAACTTTTTTCTTTTGCAAAAACGACATAGATTGAAGTCTGAGTAATGGTTAACCATCGACGGACAACTGCAAGTTGAGAGGGTGGGCATACGTTAATATTGCAGCATGAACACCCTATAAGACAGGCTTCCATTCCCTTTGACGAATCCTAATCGCTGAACACATTGAGCCGTGAACAAAGTTGGTTCCCATGAGCTGGTGCTCTTGTTCTATCCCGCCGAAAGTGTTGAAATAAGAGGGTTCCATTAGGCAGGGATTGCGCTTGTTGTTCTGTGAATCGTGTGCGCTTTTTTTTTGTTTCCGCCAACCGCCTTGGGGCAAGGTAATGATGAAGAAAAGGAAAAAAAAGACAAGAACGAGTGCGAGGAAACGAATCTGTGAGCGTGCTTTGTGTACGGTTTGAAAAAGAAGGGAACGCGACGAGTCGAATATTAGACTTCGCGATCTCCTCGTTCGACATTCCCCGGGCTCTCGTTTTATTCGTGGAATTCCAAGGTTTTTTTTTTAAAGTTACACGTCGTTGGTCAGCCTCATTGATTTTTTTGCTTGTGATTCTCGTCGTTGATCGTTGAAAATTTTCCCCAGATCATGTTTTTAATTTATTCGTGACGGAACGTCTTCCTCGCTGTGTTTCGTACAAAGCAACCGGGGGGTCCGAAGGGAGGCCAAAACGTATATATTTTTTTTGTTGAAACGTTACCGAACCGTTGAGAAGTTCCCTTAACATAAAACTTCTCTTCTCTTCTTTTTTAAACTTTCGTGCCCATACTCTTTCCCTATGTTTAGCCGAGTACGCGCCTCCCAACTCACCACCCTAAACAATGGCTAAAAGCTTGACATTTAGCGTGAATTTCCTCTCTGGGTTGAAGATATCCGGAAAAAGCATAATTCGTGTCGGCACGTTCAGCTGCTATCTCAAACTTTCGTATTTGCGCAAGTATAAGACGCTTTTTTTTTTCTTCCTCGCATCAAAATCAAGATTAGCTGAATTTTAGAATCGATGGCTTCTCAGATTTACATGCAACATCCGTGGATCATATGCGATCGTCTCAATGCGCGAATCAATTCAAAAGGAACAACATCTAATCGATTAAATAAGTGTTACATCGCTGAGGATAACTTGGAAGCTTGATGATTCAACGAGTGGATTTGAGAAGGCATCTGTTTTTCACAACAATCTGTGCGTTTTCAGGTCCTCCATGTTCTGTACGAAATTTCCAAAGCGAGGTGAGGTGGATTTTTAAAGAAATTTTCCGTAGTTCAATGGGCTGAAAAATTTACTTTCTCACGGGTGCGTCTTATCCTTGAGTGAATTCGGTTTTTTTCCTACGCGTCACTTACATTTGTTTCCAACCTCGAGACTCTGTTGCTGTGTTCATGGTTCTGTTGCAAGAATGATCAAGGGGTTTTAGGTCCGGATATTTTCGATCCAGGGTGTTTTTTTGTTGTTTTCATCACGTGATGGGAAGTAAGCCATTTAATCTCTTGTGGGGGTTAGATTTCCAGCCAGTTCCTAACTTATGTTTTTTTACACTGCTGCAAGTGGCCCAAAATCAGAGGACACGCAACTAATAAATAACCTGATAAATAAACCGAGGAGCTCCAATGGTAACAATGGCACAATTGCAATTGTAGGAGAGGCGTCGTGTAAAAACAATTGGAATCGAGAATCTCTAGGGTAAAAAATCGAGGCTAGATTGGGTAGAAGAAGTGTGTGAGTGCACTGAGTTTGTTACGTGTTTTTTTCCTTGTGACGAGGACTTTTTTGCAGAGGAGAAAGAAACTTCTTCGAAATGCGGGTCTGAAGATTTTCTCGCGAGATGACTTTTTTGTTCCTTTTTTTCTTTCCCTGTATGGATTTTTTGCGTAGATTCAGAATTCCTTCCCTGTCCTGTCGTTTTGACGATATTTTTTGTGCGCGTGGGTTGCCTGAGTTCTCTTTTTTGGACTTTTCTTTGGTGGGAAGGTAATTTCCCATAATATACCCTACAGCTGGATAAATACGAAGGCGATAGAGTGATTGAGAATAAAAAAAAAGGTGGACTCGGACGATGCCTGACAGACGATCATGTGACTTCTTTCGCTGTCTTTCTGCTGGTGACGTGCTTCTTCAGACTTTTCTGACTCAAACTTCAAGCTAAAATTTTGTTCGACAGGTTTTTTTGTTTACACTGCTCTGTTCCTTTTACTAGAGTCAGTGAGCACCGGCTGAGTAGCTGAAGGCCTGTTCTGCCCTTTGCTTGCCTGCGTATTAAAAAATCGAACGTATTAAAAGT
Organism: Notodromas monacha; assembly: GCA_905338405.1. Classification (NCBI taxonomy): domain Eukaryota; kingdom Metazoa; phylum Arthropoda; class Ostracoda; order Podocopida; family Cyprididae; genus Notodromas; species Notodromas monacha. Next base: position 22,730 of record CAJPEX010002509.1, read on the forward strand.
GAACGCTTTACGACTTAAAAAGTCAAGCTGTTATTCACCGTTTCATGAACACTTGAGATTCACTGATGATTCCAGTTTTTATTCCATCAGTTGAATGTGGCATGAACAGATTTTGAAAGATTGAGTTTTAATTATGTATCCTCCCGGAAAAAGCCTATTAACCAATGATTTGATGTTTCGGAGGATCATTTTGACATATTGTTGGCCAAGATTCCTGGTTTAATTTATAATTTTTCATAATGGGCATTCGTAATTAACGAAACTTCAGTGTGTTGAACAGTGAATCTTGGAAATAATTTCCCTGGCTCTTCAGAATATTATTGGAGTGTTCTGGCTTATAAATGTGCTAAATTTTATTGTAATTTTCGCCCAATCAATCATGAATCATCCCTTGGAATCCCCTTGACTCAGTTAACGGACGTTTCAATTCTCGGGCGTGATTTTTTTGCAAGGCCTTGTTATAGTGTAAATTTTGAGAGATGACGGATCAAATTTTATGGTTTCCATCCCGAATTATCGCAAGAAAATTACAGCGACCCAAATTTCGGATGCTTGCCTTTTCAGATTGATTGCGTGCAATTCTGCATGTGGTATCACGCTTGACAATAGACCCAATTTTGACGGTTTTTTGCTTTGTTCTGTTGACACTTTTGTAATGTTATTAATTGTTTTTATAAATTTGACAAAGTTTTCGAGCTGACTTCTCGATACAATACAGTGCTTGTATTGAGATAGAACTCACGTGAGTACAAATTGACTGACTATAGAGAAGCCTGATGAAATTGAGAATAAAGTTCTGATTCATTGTTAATTGTATTCCTAATGAAATCTGACGACACCGTTGAACTGGAAACTACAGTATATGACTGGACGAAACAAAACGTGAGTACTATTCGACTTGAATGACGAGACTCGGAAAGTGACAAAAACGAAGCGATAATTCCAATTTACCAACTGTATGAACCCATACGCAAATAATTCATGTGATTAATGTCAGTTGTTCAAATTAAAAACGTTAATAACTTTTTGAACTTTCAATTAGCAAAATGGCGAACCTTCAGAAATCTCCGTGTACTCGGTTCTACGAACAAGATTGATTGAAGTGAGACTTTTTCCCCTAAATTATGGACTATCGATATGAATGTAATGGCGATATATCTCAATTTTTCTGCGGACTTCGAATAATTTTGTGACGAACTGCGAGATTGACACGACATGGACGAATTTTGTCTCTCGCAAGAATTTAATCCACAATTCGTTACGTTGCTTATTTTTGTTTTGATCGGTTGATGAGTTTTAGTTGAGTTCCCATCAAACTCGAGCTTTTTATTGCGAAGAATATTTTGAAAGTTGATTTCCTCCTTCCGTCCGTTGAAGTGTTGAACAGAACGTTCTGTGTTACCGAACATTCCAAGCTAAAAAAAAATATTAGCATCGAAACTGCTCTCATTGCTTCGTGTTCGCTAGCAGTTACCTGTTGTTGAATTCTTTTGAAAGTTACAAGTTCCCGTTTTGTTGGTTATTTTGAAAAAGGAGCTAATATGATGGTCAACGATTCGTTCGAGGTTGTGTCTTCGTTTCGTTTTTGGAACGCCAAAATTTTGAGGTGATTTCTCTGATCGCAAAAAAATGTGTTTCCGGGAATTTGTTGGTTGAGTTTTTATTTTCTATCTCGTCGTTGTTGAAAGTAAAACGCTGCCGTTCTGATCTCTTGTGCGTTAACCTCCTTGTTTTGTTTCTGACCTAAGCCCAACTGGAGTAACAACGGGTCCCAGCATCAAGAAAGACCCTTGGAATGAAAATTTTGCATTGCAACATTTTTGATTGAGAATAAGAAGGGATTCAATGACATTGGTTCATTATGTAAAAAAATTTTTGGTGGAGAACTCAAATTTCAAAACTTTTGAACTTAACTTGGAATTTTTCATATTTCATCTGGACTGAAAAAGCAGGATATATAGTAGTTTATTTCATTTTTTGGTCTTGAAATTTGCAAAATCCAGAAAGTTATGAAAAAGAAACTGTCAGTGTTACTTCAATTTTTCTTAGTGAATTTTGTTTTCCTGATGATGAAAGGAATAATTCAATGGTCTGCTTGTTCAGTGCCTGAAAAAATCAAATTATTTACTATGTTAATGGGAATGGGTGTTCTTAGTATAACGAAAATCCTAGGGGTAACACAATGCAACCATGAACTGATCAGTTTTATTATTTGTGTACCCAGCACTATAAGTAAGGCTAAGAGTGCGTTTTAAATTACCCTAAAGTAAAATAGTATGCCTCTGTAGGGCTTTATTAGGCTTAATATAAAGCCCTTATTCCCGGCACAAGACTTGGCTAAATTTCAGCGAGGCCAATTGGAAAAAACAGTCTTGCCAATGCCATTATCTTGTTAATCGGAATTAATCTTGTTATGACAATTTACAGGACGGTATAATAAATGCTTCATTCAAGATAGGTTCACCTCCATTAAAAAAGTACGGTACATTATGCTAGAATAATTATTTTACTACAGTATTGATAAAGATTTGAATGAGGCATTAAGACAAGACAAATCCTCTCACGCGGGTTTCCCGCACTTGTTAAAAATAGTTGTTCCAAGTTATCTTTCTTGTTCTTGAATCAATTCTAAAATGTAAATGGTCGCATTTGTAAAAACTGTACTGTACTGCTGTAATTTTTCTTGATACAGATGCAATAAAAATTCTTAGCATAACGAATCTCCTCCAATATTTTGGTAGTTGGCTGAATTGTCAATGGACTTGAACGTTGGAAACGTTGACATGGAGGTGAATTAAAAACTGCCGAAAATTCGTCATAATATTTTCAATTGTTGAAATAAGGCGGAGTATTTCTGGAAATAATGATATCAAGTAAAATTCCATAATCGTGCTTTATTAAACATTCTTTCTCATTGTTGAGGAAATATGCACACAAAAATGCCAAATCACATTCATGCATCAGGAAACTGTCAATCAGACGAGGAACGGAGCACCCAGAAAATTTGAGAACCATGAACTACCATGTATAATGAGCAAAAAACAAGTGAGATTCATGTTTAGAAACCCTCCACCAGCATATTTTCGGATAACGGATTCATGTTTATTTTATTTTACTGATTAAAATTGAAAACAAAAGTTTGGGGGGCGAAAGTACAGGCGGGAAAAGAGAGCGAAACCGTGACTGGCGACGTCACACCAGCTCCAGTTCTGATGGGGATTACTATCATACATTGTATCATCTGCGCTTGTATCAGTAAACATAGCTTCCATTCGAAACCCCCAAGTGAATAGCTGCTCTTGCACCTCGGATCTTTGCTGAATGAAGGGAAACAATGCACCAACTAAATTTTAAGATCAAATTTCACGTCAAAAATGTATAAATACAGTACATGCAGTCTCTATTGCTTCCACTTGACGTTTGAGACGCACACACGAGCGACATCTCTTTTAAGCGGAATGAACTAGCTACCGATAGCATTGGTTTGGTCTAACATATTGTTTCGTTACAGTACTTTCAGGTGTCGCCCGATGATATGAGCCGTTTACATTCAAGACATTCGACTCACTGAATGCGTTATTCGTGTTAATTGCACTCGTGAAATTATTTAGAACGTAAAATCTGTGAATTCTTCACTTACCTCTGAACCAGTGTTCTCTAAACGTAGTGGATCCTTCCGTGGGAATTTTTTCCAGAACTCCGAGGGCATATTTTGGGGTGGAATTTGCTGTGATAGCCCAAAGATGACATCTCGTCCGCAATACTCAAAAACATGGGGATTTCCCCTTATCAGGCACAATCGGTGCGTCTCCTGTTTCATGACCGCTAAGTAAAATTATATCTAAATAAAAACGGATAAAATAATTACGAAATGCTAATCTCATCTCCACCAAAAATTATATAAACTAATAAAATTACGGGTGCGTTCCGCGTATCGGGCCAGTGTAAGTATAAATACAGCAGTGAATTGATTTTGACAGACACACAGCAGTACTAAACTCGTCAGAACAAGATGCGGAATCAAACATAGAGATATCTTCAACAGTTCTTCATAAAGCATTGAAACTATTACAGTTTTCTCTTAAAAAAAATCCAATGCCTTCAATGCATAATATGCCATTTTGTATCCACATGACGCAGTGAAAACGATTAGGAAACACAATATTGTGCGTTCAAGTATAACTGCGATCCAAAAACTGTGGATGTTCATATATATTTCATATACTGTATAATCATATACTGCTGTATATTTCTGCCAATACATGTATACAAGATCATTAATAGCTCGTTATACAAAGAAATAATTCGAGAAAATATATGAAAAAGTTGTTTACACTCAAACAATAGTTAAATTAGCAGATAAACATACATTCTTCAAAATAAATAATATTTTATAGGATCATTTTCCGGATGAAAAAAGGCACTGTTATTTTTATGACTTAAGTTTTATAAATTTTACGAGATTCAGGTGATTGATTTATTTGAATGGCACTTATCCCAATGAGATAACTCGCAATTTTTCGAAATGACACTGTTCCTAACAATACCGCGAGTCACACGACGTAATTTAGACCTTGTTAACTGCAAACACGAAAGAGATGCACTAGAACGAAAAGAGCGACACCTTCTCCTAAGGCAACAGCATGTGTGGATATCTGAAAGTGAAGAGTAGATGCAATATATATTTGAAGCCCTTCGCGGGGAAAAAACCAAGCTTAATTTGAAGGACGCAAAACAAACATTCGCGGATTAAAAGAAAGGGCAAAGTCTTAAGGTCTTAACTTTTCATAGGAAATCCATGCCTTGTTTCGTCTTTCTCAGCGGTAGATTAAGCATCTAAAATATGCCAAATTGAAGGAAATGTATCAAGCGGATATTTAAAAGAATTGCTAATGTTCTGAGCCAGGCATAAAAACCCTGGATTTCATCATCATATACAGCGTAGGTGGATCAAAAAAAGAGTGAAGCTATTTTTGAACTTGTAGAATATTTTTGCAAACATTTTCAGTGCAACCAATGAATTTGTCTTTTGCTTTTGCACCTGCAATATGTCAATAATCTGTATATTGTACTAGTACCTGTATTGAATTTTGTGTGGATATTGAAAGATTTTTTGGGATAATAAACTGCATTTTGAAAATGCTTTGGGTACAAGCATGTCAGAATATCACACGAGACTTCAGGAAAATGTTTTAAATTTTGATAATCTGAAAATAACTGATTCCTGATTCGTCATGATTTTGACAATTCGTTCTTTGTTTAATAGAAGTTTATTGTATCAAGGTTTAATTGCACCATCCATCTCATCGCTGAAAAGGATCATTCCGCAAATATTTTATTTATAAAGTCAGCGCATTCAGATCTATACCAATACAGTATTGGAAATAACCCACTCTGGTCATGATTAAATGGAGCATTTGACTAGTAGATTGATCATCAAAAGAGGTAACATAACTTTTGCATTCGACGACGCTAATACAAAATCTTCTGAATTTAGTAGTAAATAAACACATGCCCAAAAAAGTGCGAAATCCCATTTATTTATGCTGGAAAGTGCGAATTATATATACATAAAGAAGAGCGCACATTAAATAAAAATGAGCATTGCAAATAACATCACCTCTTGAGCATGCCCATGAATGATAAATAATATTCGGGTCTTGACTTTTTTTCTGCGTGTACTTCGATTGTTGCCAACCCTTATAAAACCCTCACGAGGACGACGACGAAGGTTCAGGTTTGTTCGGAAGTCACTTCCACACATCTGACGCACTTGAAAGTTGAACAATTAAATTTTGTGGGTACCCTCACAGATTATCTGCATTAATTATTCTTCTGCGTGATCATTTGTGAGATTTTTATTAATGTTGCCACTGATTTTTTCGTCCAAGTCTGCAATGCGGAGAATCCAGTGCTTAGAATGGTTTTTCTGGGATTTACATTGGAGTTTTATTATCATTATTTTGATTAATAACACTACAGTGTATGGACACGAATCTCTACCTTTTGGAAAGTGGAAGTGACAAAATGATTGCAGCAAGAAAATAGAATATAAAATAAATCAAAAAAACATTAAAAAGCTGATGTTAAGCATATATAGGAGCGCTTTGCTGCTCTAAATATTGTTAGTTTATACAACTGCATGTTTACAACGTTTAGCGCACACAAATAAAAAATTTGGATCAGAAACAAGAGGGAATTTTCAGTTTTAGAAATTTTTATTACACACCCAATAAAAATCTTTCTCCAGGTTTGCGTCCTGAGAATCTCGGCAAATCTGCGCGCGAAACCCGCTGCGCCTTTTTGCGCACCCACCATCACTGGGTTATTGCGCAGATTAAAAAAAAAAAAGGTCCCCAGTTTTCCCCAGATTGAACCTTCTGTTCTTTTCCACCTTTTCCTCCAGAAACGTGGACTGTCTTCAATCCAATTAAGGCAGCAGCCCGTATAATCGAGTACATTTTCGACAATTCAAATCGTCATTTCATTCAATTATATTGTCTACTGATCAGCTTAATTCCTGAATCTTAAAAAAAACCAATACGGAATTCTGTCTTGAATTCTGATGAAAAATCCGTCAACCTTTTAGTTTCACAAAATATTTTATAGTTTTGCTGTATTGCAACCCCAGTTAGGAGAATTCCATGCAAAAAGGTAGTTCAATTTCAGTACAGAGAACTAGAGAAGCGGTACAATTTTACGCAAAAAAATATCTTATTTTTATAATTTTATTTCAATCTTACGAAGCACGTGTATTGATTTTAAGCACTTTTCCATAAGCCAATGCTGTTATCATCGCGACAAAATGAACAGACAACAAAAGAGACGAACCTTATTTTCACATATATTCAAAACTGGCGATTACACGAAAATATTACACGCAAAAGAAAACATCGGCATTGTCAGCTCATTTTCAAACGCAAAATGGGTGAAGAATCTCAAGTAAAGCAGCAGACATTCAACGACATAACACATCGATGGAAAAATTCAGTATACCCGAGTCAACTCATATTTCAGGGGGACATGATTTTTCACTTCTGAATTTTCAAAACGTAGGTCCCAGGGGAGAAAATGCAGTTGGTAAAAACTATCGATCCAATAGGTTGCGATTCTTCCAGCCCAAGTTCTGCTAATGAAGGTTCCACCTGCGGTGTTTCTGGGGTAGATGGAGTGTCACATTCCTCTTGTTTCACTGTAGGTTGACTGGCTTTATCACGACTGTTGATTGTTGCTGATGGTTCAATGCCAGGTGTCACGGTTCCTGCTTCGCAGGATGCCGTCATTTCTGGAATTGGCATCGGCATTCGGACCCCGTCGTCGGCTGTTTCCCGATAAAGGTACAAGAGCGGGCGGTATCCCCAATCACCAGCATGGGGGTCTGAGAAATATTTCATCATCGTCGGAAACCGTACATAGTCCGGAGTACCGTATAACCAGCCATCCTGCGTCTTCATCCTTGAAAGAGTCATGGATTCAAGCTGCAATGTTTCTTCCACCAAGGGTTCCTCCCGAAAACCCCATGCTAAAAGCGTTTTCCACACGTACGGGCGTGCATAGTATGGTGGCTGAAAGGAGGAGCAGATAATGGATAACTCCAGTGAATTAATGAACAAAAGCAAATTAAAACCCGTTGAAAAAATATGATCGTGCAATTTTAAAAAAGCTGGCCACTTATGCCGCCTGGACAAGTGACATCTATGAACCAAAAAGGGACCAGCATGCGACACCTTGATTATCTTCAATAATACAAGATGCTGCTTCATGACAGCTCGCGAAATTTAGAGCTGTTTTATCTATATCTCGAATCACGACATTTGTTTAGTTCACACAGCATTAATTTAGAAGATGAAAGTTTCAAAATTTTTCTCTCACCAGTTTTGGTATGTCAAAAATTAGTGGATCCTCCCGTGGGAATTGTTTCCAGAAGTCCTCGGGCATGCTTTGAATTGGAATTTTTGAAAGACCGAAAACTATAATTTCCAAATCCTCTTGCTTGGTTGTTTTCATCAAGCACAAATTCAACGTTCCCTTCATGACCAGAGAATGAAAAAAAATCGATCTGAAAGTAGAAGTGTATGGAAATCAACGAATGATGGGTGCCTTCTAAACAATGCATTATTAAACCACCGACGCCAGAGAAATTCGAATTATTTTTGAAAAAAAAAAGTGGAAAATTCTTGTTTTTTCTTGGTCAGCAAAAAACAGTAACAGGCCATCTCTCTACGCGAAAAATCACGTATACATGCCTCATTCTCACTTATATTTAGTGAAAAAAAGGACTTGCCCTTCCACTATATAATGCAACAAAAGATCTGGTGTGGGAAAAGGAACACAATGCAGTATGTAAATCCCTTTCCTGAGAAAAGGATTGCTTGATTTGATTAAGACGAAGGACGCAAAACGAAAATTTGCGGATTAAAAGAAAGGCCTTTCGTCGCACACGAAATTAAGATCACTCACTTATAGATGAAGTTCATCGGCAGGCAAAACAATAAGTTCTTCGGCAAATTTTAAGATCCCGTTCTCAATAGTTTCGTTTATGAAAAATCGCAGGTACTGCAATCTAATTACTACCTTCTCAACTGCACAGAATATCGCCTCGTTATATTACTCAAAAAACAGGAAGAATCGAGTTCTTTTTACCACGAAAAAATTGAAGAGTCTATCGATTTCCGAAATTTATCATAACTACGCCTCGTTTCGGATCATATAATCACGCATGCAAAGGCAATGAAATCTTGTTCAAAGGAATTCAATGATACTCTCACAAACGTGTTTCGCACTCCGTCTTTGTTAAGACACTACAGTATTTGGAACGACAGCCCCAAGCATAGTGATTCAGCTATCCATAAACATTGAGGGAATGCAAGTGCACTTGTCAAGAAAGTTGAAGAATTCCGCAAGGAAGTTCAACTTTTCTGAATAACTTTGCTGCTCAAAAATGAAGAAAGAAAGAACTCGAAAATCAGCTGCTGGGTTACCATCAGCCCGACCTCGGTTAATAAGGACTGAATTACAAAATAGTGCTTTTCATTTCTGTTACTTGAAATAAAAGATTTCCCAGAACTATAGCAACACAAAAATTAGAAGCCATAAGTTCGGTCACTGACACTGTTCCCGAAAATATGCATACAACTGTACATCACGAACAGTTTCCTTCGCAAACGGACACAAATAATTTCTCCGGTCTCCTGAGGCCGAATGACGAAGTTTTCATGTTTTCGGGATTTACCCTGAGCTCTGGTGGCGCGCTCTTTCCGGATTTTCATCCTCGATTGTTTTTCAGCCCTTACGTGGATTGGATAACAGATTTCTGTTTCCTGGAGGCCCGCTTTTCGCTGGCCTTCAAACTTTGCCAGCAGATGAAACCGGAAACCGGTAATAAGAATCAAGAATTGGGGTGGTTAGATGGTTACTATTGAAAGCCGCTCGCCGCAGTGTCTCTGACGTCACAGGGCTTGGCGCCACATGGTGCTTCTCTCCTTCATGGCCCAAGCCGGTTTTCCCTGCTTCTTGGACTACAATGCTGGATTCCGAACACCAGGAACTTAACTCTAAATCAGCCCTTTTGGCGGAAAGCAGATGCTGTTTGTGAAGCCCTTTGCCCAATGAGAGAAAGCTCCTGAAGACGAAGTTAACGTGATAGTGTTGTACATTTATCAAGTCTGTAAAATCAAGTGGGACACAAATATTGAGTGGATGAATCAAATAAGTACAGTAGTGGCATTTTTCTGTATACTGTAATGCTATGAGGGAATCAAAAAGCAAAGAGAGACGGTATTATGAGCCACGTTTGATAAGAAAAAGTAAACAATCATTTCATAAGATCTTAAATTTCTAAAATGTTCTGACCTGAAGTAAATAACCAAAGCCACTTTGTTGTTACATTTTTTTTTCATACTTGCTCTCAAATAAGTTGGTGATTTTCTATTGATTGAGAAACGTGTTGCATTTGCTAGTTTCTGTGATGCAAATCTGTGGGGGGATGAGAAACTCTTTGCTGGTTCAATTTGAAATGAATAGTTTTCATTTTTCTAATTCTGAATTATTGCTATTTTCATTCACATCCAATTTAAATATATTTCAGTGTGGCGCAGAAAAAAAACTACGAAGATGCCTGAATACAAAATCAGTTCCACTTCAATAAGTCTGTTACATAACGCAAAATGTGTCTAGACAAATTTTATTTATTTATTTTTTACATTTTACAGTGCGATTTTTATTTCCAGAATTCCTGGTGCATATCTTGACATGGAATTTGACCTAGTCCAAAAATCCAGATCTCATATAACCTTTGCAACAGTATAAACAGGGTCTGTATACATCAAGCACAAATTAATGCTGCGTCTGCTGTTCCATCACCAGCCTCCGCATAACAAAAGACCCTTATGACGAAAATTTCGGATTGAAAATTCGAATTTCAAAAATTTTGAACTCTAAGCTTGAAATTTTCCATACATCAGATTGACTGAAAAAGTAGGGTGTATAGTTAATTTTGTACTCCTTGTTTTTGAAATTTTCAAAATCCAGAAAGTTATGAATACCTTACCAGGTCATGCTGGATTCAAGGAAGTGTTGAATGGTCTATTTTCAAAATGCAAATTACCGTATTTACAATCTTCCTGCGAAATGGCGTTTGGTGTAACAAAAATTCTATGTAACCGAATGCATCCAGGAATGGATCAGTTTTATTACTTGCGTTACCAGTATATTTGTAAATTCTGGAGTGCGTTTAAAAATTACCCTACAGCAAAATTTGATGGTTTTAAGGGCTTTTTTAAGTGTAATAAAGCCCTTATTACCGGTACAAAGCTTGGCTAAATTTTAAAAAGGCAGTTAAAGTACTTAAAAAATAAATCAGTAATGCCAATGGCGTTCTTGTGTCTTGTTAATGGAAGTTAATCTTACTTTGACAATTTATCCCGTAATGAATACTTCATTCATCATGGGCTCAAATCCATTTAAAAAGTACATTATGCGAGATTATTTCACTAAAAATAAAAATTTGAATGAAGCATTGAAATAAGACGAATCCTCTCATGTTGGTTTTCCGGTTCCCGCAATTTAAAAATTTTTTGATCCAAGTTACCTTCCTCTTATCGAATATACGCTAAAATATGAATGATTGCATTTGTAAAAGCTGTACTGTACTGTTGTAATTTTTCTTGATACTGATGCGATAGATTCTATTCATAATGGATCTCCTCTTTTTATATTCTGATAATTGGCTGAAACAATGTCAATGGACTTCAACTACGCTATGGAAACGTTATCATGGAGGCGAATTCTAAATTGCTGAAAGTTTGTTTGATTTTTCATGCTTGAATGATGTTCAGTATTTGCGGAATGAATGATTCAAGTAAAATTCCATCATGGTGATTTATTAAACATTCTTTTTCATCGTTGTGGAAATATATGCACACAAAAAAGGGAAATCACACTCACACAGGATCGAAACTGACGATCAGAGGAGGAATGGAGCACAAACAAAATCGCAAGATTTCATGAACTATCGTTTATGATGATGAAAATTAAGCAAGATGTCATCCGTCCAAAAACCCGTCACCACCATAATTTCGGATGCGCAACCATTTTCCCTTGCATTGTATTAATTGAAATTGAAAACAAAAGTTCCAGGGGCAAAAGTACAGGCGGTAAACGCGAGGGAAACCGTGACTGGCGACGTCGTCACACCTGCAGCTTCAGTTCTTGGGATTATTACTTCTTCTGCTGTAGCAGATGAGGCCGGTTGTTGTTCCTGCTTCGTTTCCGCATCAGCAGCAGTTTCTGAGCATTCATCAGGTGTTTTCCCGGTAGATGGGGCGACGGGTTCCTTCTGCGTTGAGGATTCCTCCGCGGTCTCGGTGGTCATAATTGCTGAAAAAGAATCGCCTAGGGATTTTACTTCGCTGCAGGGAACTTTGTTGGGGAGTTGCTGATGCTGCTGCAACTCCTTGCGGTTTGTTTTCCGACACAGGAAAATGATCTCAGAGTGTACCAACTGTTCGTCTGGAAGAAGTTTAACTGCTGTTTTATACAGCAAGCTGTATGAAGAATCAGACCATATTCGTCTTTCATCGTCACACATCATATCATCTGCTGCGTATCCATCGGAAAACATAGCTTCTATTCGAAATCCCCAGGCTAATAGCTGCTCTTCTACCTCGGATCTTCGCTAAATAAAAGATAACAATGCATCACTTCATTTGAAAAACAAATTACTTTATAAGCGAATTAGACGTGAAAAAAATTATTATGAGTATGGAGTTTTCGCGTGATATTCGAATCCCTTACGCGAGCGACATCTCTTGTGAGTGGAATGAACTGGCAACCTATCATTGGTTCGGTGAAACATATTGTTTCACTATGGTACTTTCAGATGTCGCCTATTGTACAAGCCAATTACAGTACTGTACACATGAAATATTCGAACTCACTAAATGCGTTATTCGTTTATCGCACAGGTCGAATTACTTAGAACGAAATATCTTCAAATTTTCCTCTTACCTGGGAACCACTCTTTTCTAAATGTAATGCATCCTTCCGCGGGAATTTCTTCCAGAATTCCTCGGGCATATTTTCAAATGGAATTTGTGAGAGCCCCACGATGACTTCTCGTCCGCAATACTCGGAATTACATTGATTTCCCCTTGTAAGGCACAATCGGTATTTCTGATGTTCCATGGCCACTAAGTAAAGGTATATCTAATAAATATAGAGGGATACAATAATGAAGAAATGCTAATCTCAACAACAAAAATTATATCAGACTAATGAAATTAAGGGCGCGTTATTCGTGTGGAGCACGCAGAATAAATACTGTATATACACATACGAGTGCAACAGAAATAAATCAAGTACAAAGATATTGATTTTGAGACATATATAGTACTGCATTTGTTAAAATAAGATAAGGAATTGAATATAGATATATCTACTTCGATCATTGAAACTATTCCCAATTTGTATCTTTTCATTTTATCAGGTCATTTTCCGGATAAAAAGAAGGCACTGTTGTTTTTATAAAATCAATTTTTAAAAATATAAAAATATTTTCATGATTGAATTATTTGAATGGCACTTTTCGGAATGACATAACTCGCGATTTTCAAGAGCAACACTACCCAGAAACCGCAATCACACAACGTAAATTAAATCTCGCTCATTGCATACATGAAAGAGATGCACTGGAGCGAAAATAGCAGAACATTCCCCTAGAATACACAAAAATCCATGTGTGAAAATGAAGAGGTTCCACGCAGTATATAAAGCCCCTTTGCTGGGAAAAGAAAGCTCAACTTGAAGGACGCGAAGGGAACATTGGTGGAATTAAAGAAAGGCTATTTTGGCCTCAACTTTTCATTATGCCTGATTATTTCTTTTTTCTCAGTGGTAGATTAAGCCTCTGAAGGGGTACCCCGTTAACCAGGCAGGTTGAAAACGGTCCTAGGAATGGTTTCCTACTATATTATCCCACATTGTTCAACTGGAAGGGATTAAACCGTCTGGTCCTTTGCCAGGATGCCAGGAGGCTGGGAGGGGGTCTTGTTTTTGCTCGGTTCCTTCTCTAAATACCAGGCGCATTGTTAATCATGCTCTGTTTTTTGGGACCTGCATTTACTTCTGTTATAATGTACTCCTAAAAATTTTTGTATAGTATGTTTCTACAGCTCCCCCCTCAACTGCAATGATTTTTTCATCATCCACTTGCAATTCCATGACATTTATTACAAGTACAACACAATAATAATCTCCAATAATTCAGGTATTTTTCATGTACAATACAAAAGGCATATACGGAAGGTACACAAGTACAATATGGAAACGTTTTAATTTTCCTTGTCATCAACAAAGAGTTCATTCAAATTATATTCATCAAATCTTGGAACTGGGGCAAGGTCAAGACAATTTTTTTACACCAATCAAAGAAGATGTGTGCCAAATATATATGTTCTCACAGTTGACCTAGGGCTTTTGACCTAGGGGGACTTTTGGCAGGGGGGGGGGGATTTTGGACTACACCCATGGAGGTTGGGGTCTATTGCCAGTCTTGCCAACAATATTTTAGTAAAAATCCGCACTACAGGTGCCTCAAAAAATCCGGAGCCCCGTAGATTGTACTCGTCGCTTTTCCCCCTTCTCACCCATTCCTTCTGAATTTGGGAAAATTTGAAGACTCTCCAAGACTGAATGAACTTTACTGGCTAGAATTATTTCATTCTGCCAGAAAAACTTATTCGTTGCGCTCAGAAAATTTTGACGCAAAAGTATTTTATGAAAAGTTCAAAAATAGGTTCATTGATGTGTAGGATGATGAAATTCATGGTTTTTATGACTGGTTCAAAAGACTGGCATTTTTATCTCATTATCCTCTTATGTATTTCCTTCATCTTGCCATAGTTTAGAACAATGCATCATCCTATGGTTTAGAACTATACATCATCCTAAACAGCAATGAACCTATTTTTGAACTTGTCATAAAATACGTTTGCGTCAAAATTTTCTGAGTGCAACGAATAAGTTTTTCTTTTGCTTTTGCTCCATTGTCAATAAAATATTTTGAAATTCTCTGAAATTTTGTTTGCCTCTCTGTCTTCGACGGAACCCATGCAAAAATACAGTATTTAATTTTTTTTTAGTATACAGTAGGACCTGTATTGTATTGCATTCCTGTGTGAATATTGGAAGATTTTTATTACTCTGTAATTTTCTTGGAAATTAAATTGCATTTTGAAAATGCTTTGCGTACAAGTATGACAGAATATATCACAATAAAGAGACTTTTAAAATTTACATGCAGCAACAAATCTCCTATTTCAGGCAAATGTTTTAAATTGTTTTATTCTTTTAAATTATGATAATATGGATACCTGATTGGTTATGACTGCAACGATTTCTTTGTTGGTCAATCAAAGTTTGTTGTACCAAGAGTTAATTGCATCATTCTCATTGCTGGGGTGCAGGAGAAAATCCTGTGGGAGAAAAAATCCCTCGGCCCAAAAATCCCGTAGGCCCAAAAATCTTGCAAGGTCCAAAAATCTGGTAGGTACAAAAATCCCTAAAAGGAATTTTCATATCAGAAAAACCTAGTTTGAAAACTACAGAAGGCAATGGTATTTAAAAAATTCAAAATTATCAAAGAAGTCTAAATCCAGTTATATATAGTGATATTTCATTTTCAATCTTAATATTCAATATACAGTACATGATGTATAAGAAATAAAATAAAATATCTATAAAAAGTCCACAAATTTTCAACTCTACAAGATTTCCACCCAAACTGATGCAATACCAGAGTACACAGTTTATATACAAAACAATGCAGGGATGAAGGCTCCAAATGAAGGCTACATCTTTCCCAGGCTTCCTCACCTTTCTTTTGAGATTGGGATTATTCGCACTTGACACCAATACAATTTCTTGTCAATCCAGGAAAAAAAACACATGACAAAAGAGCTCGAAATCACAAATCTATAAGCAGAAGGAAAGTGAAAATTACATAAAGAAGAGCACATCACATACAATAAAAATGAGTATTGTAAACATCACCTCTTTGTCAGCATAGAGATGCCCATAACCGCCATTTATCATATCCACATAACCTCAGAATGACATTCAATATTTTTTATTTTACTTTCGGATTTTGAAAACATAGTTTCCTGGGCAAAAAGTGCACCCTGAGAAAGAGAGTGAAATTGGCACTGGCATGCTGTTCACCACAGGTCCTGGCGTCGATGCTTTTTCTTCTTCCTCAGACCTGGTGACCGATTCTTCCTGTTTAAATCCTGCATTAAAGTTTACAGCAGCTTCCGATTTCGGGGTTTCTCCAGCAAAGGAATTGTAAGGTTTTACAAGTGAGAATTAGATTAATCAAGCCTTACACCTTGATTTCAGCTTTTTTAGCAGAGTTTTCAGATTTTAGAGTTTTCAAATAGAAGATAAATAAATCAGAACACGGCAATTGGCCGGGCGCAAACCGACCGGGATTTCTCCCTT